>JBCJKH010054441.1:0-12503 GCA_039877255.1 Loriculus beryllinus
CTCATACTCCCATGTATCATCACCAGCAGTAAAAGCCCTATAAACCCTTATCAACACCCCTCTTCTTTATGTCATAAGGTAGAGGCAATGAAGTTTCAGAATTTGTCCCTGGGGTGGTCAGTCTTCCTGTTAGCACTGCTTATTTCAGCATTTGTGTGTCTCTGGTCTAGATCTGAAGACGACTCCTCATCTTTCAGAAGTTGCATGCGCACGGTCTTCCTGGCCAATGATTCTTCTACAGCAAGCAGGACTTCTTCCTCATTCTGAGAAGCCTTCATCTCTTCCTATGTCAGTGGCTACAAGGCCAAAAGCCACCTCACCATTGTCCCCACCGAAATCTCTTGGACTGGGGCCTTCCTTTCATAACACGCAAGAAGAAGAGCTTGCAAAGGTGGTGGAGCAGGACCCTGTACTGGAGGAACTCTGTAAGCCTCTGTGCTGCAAGCTTTGCAATGTCACTCTGAATTCAGCACAACAAGCCCAGGCTCATTACCAGGTAAGGAGAGTAGCAGAAGGCACAGCTTTCAGGTGTGCTGCATCTGCAGGTTGTGTAGGCATACCTGTGCCACCATGTTTACTGCCAGTAGCATTGCTCTGGTAGCACAGAGCTAAGCATGGGCTAATGCACAAGGATGAACCCCCCTCAAAGGTGTTTTGAGTGTAAGGTGACTGCACACCAGCAGCAGCATTTGAATTACCTCACTTGGAGCTACCTCTGCACACCATTTAATGGACTAAGGCTGCTCTGTAGACGTCTTCACCTTATTTGAATTTGCTGGTCATCTGGGTGTGCTGCAGTGATTTTATTTAAGGTGTCATCACTGGAGCATTTTGCGAAAACCATGTCCACAGAGACAGAGAAGTAGTACCAAGAGGGCATGGGTGAGAAAGCAGACACTGATGTTTCCTTTGTTTTATGCAACTCATTTTTCACCTCTTCCAATAAACTTGAGCTTCTCATTCCACAGACGTGACTTTGTAGGGCCTGAACAGATGTTTTCTGCTGGATTCAGCTGTTCACTAGGAAGGGGGGCTGCTGCCAGGTGTTTATTACTGTCTCCTGGCTGGGATTATGCACACCACTGATGTGGTGGGGCCATTTATTTAAACAGTCATTGGCTGGGTCAGCTCAGATCAAATAAATTTTGTTCAAGCTGATCTGGTTGATTTGTCTGAAATAGGTTGGGGACTATTTGCCTATACTTCTTTGCTGAGAGACTGAATATGTCGTTGTCTTACATTACCCCTTTTTACTAGTACCCTCTCTGCCTAGTGTTATATTTGTGTGAGATATGGTGACCTTCTCTACCAGTGAATCCAAAAGAGTGGTTGTCTGTATCCTTAGGGCACCAGACCTGGATCTCAGATTTGCTGTTGGCCCTGAAAAAGTGGTATCCTGCTAGTGAAGGGGTAGGATGAGTTAGTGTTGTGCTAATTTCTGGAGTATGTCTGCCATGAGGGGGGACAGAAGTGCATTTATCCTACATAACTTGCACTTATGCATATGCCTTACTATAATATCCACAATGCATATACATAGTCTCATGGAGCTCTGACAGGACACCAAAACGAAATATAGTGTATGTTTTCCAAGAAAAAAGTAAAATATGAAATAAGGATTTTTACATTCAATCTCATGATTTAACTCATACTTGCACTGTCATGAAGAATTGTATGTGTTCAGGCTTAAACTATGCAAAGCAATGTTTCATGTTTAAAATCTGAAATACTGGGTTTACGTAAAATGGAAACAGATTATGAACTAATTGTAACCTTATTGATTTGGAAAAATTAGTTGAAAATGAGGCCAAATCATGCTGGGCGATTAGCATTTGGGAGAAAGGGGGGGATTCCAGCATCTCTCAAGTTCAGAGTTATTTTCTGAGTGATAGCTCCTTTACCTGAGATGTCATTTTTGTGACCATTTTCTTATTTTGGTCTTTGGATCCTTTTTCTTTCAGTGTAAGATGCTATTATTAGAACAGTGATTAATCTGGGGTCTTGTTCCAGGGTAAAAACCACAATAAGAAACTCCGAAATTACTATGCTGCCAATAGCTGTCCGGCATCTGCCAGAATGAGTAATTTGGTTGAGCCTGCCCCACCTCAGATTGTCTCCCTTCCAACTCAGGTAAGGCATGGGAGAGTGACTGAGATCGTGCTGCTTACTTGTCACCTAACCCTCAGTAAGGATAACTACATCTCGTGTTCTGAGGATTACCACAGGAGTTATGATGTGTTGATGGCACAGGAGGATGGAAACATCCTGTTGTGAGCTGTTTGCTTTCCTTTGAAGGTGCAGGTATTGATCTGCTGTCGCAGCAGAATACTGGACTTGAAATATTCTATTTCTGCGTGGCACATACATTGATTCCTAGGTAAGTCTGATGTGCTGCTGTGTATAGTTAAGGGCAGGTATAAAATAGCATTGTTGGAGCTGGGTTTGGATAGGAGGATGTGGCATCTGCTCTACAAGTGCTTAGGTGCTCCTACACCCATTGCCCAGGGCTGTTGGCTAATTCTTCTTATGTTGTTCCTTTTGAGGTGATCCTTCCTGTGTGTAGGGTAAACAGATTGTTCTCTCAGTGATCCAGATTTATTCTGCCTTGGGCACATTAGAGGCAAAAGAGGTGATTTTTGCTTTCTTCTTCTATAAGCTCGGCTGCAGAGATCAGAGGTGCGCCTGTTGTTTTCCAAAGCATAAGCCATTCTTTTCTGTAGAAAAGCAAAGAGCATCTGCTCTAAGTGGCAGATAAATATGTTGTTGGAGTTGCCAGAGGGAGAATTGGTTCCATGTAAATGGACATGGTCTAGTGTGAGGTGCCCTTACCCATGGCAAGGGGGTTGGAACTAGATGATCCTAAGGTTCTTTCTAACCCTAACCATTCAGAACTCACAGAACTTAATTGGGATGACATGAGGTCCAGTTCTAGATAGTGAGATGTGGGTTCTGTATCCGCCAGGGTATCTGATGTGGGTTTTGGTGGAGGTAATGGTCCATGGCAATAAAGGGACTGCTCTGGGACTACATGAGCATTCATGTAACATGGAAGTCAGAATTGGGTGTTTGTATGTATAAGCTTGAACAGTATCAAAGGAGATGTGAAAGAAACTCGACTTGGCAAATGCTGCAGTGACATGGCTGTATGAATCACTGCTGCTGCACTGTTCACAAAGCGCTTTTTTCTGGATGATACACGTTGAGGAGACATGGTTGCTGCCCAAATCAGTGTGTGGTCTGACTAGACACGCAAGGTATCCTTCATATGGCAGGAGCTACCCTTGTGAGTCTAGGTTCTTCCTCTGAAGTCTTGATCCAGGTGCCCTCCTACCTGAAGAGTAAGGGTCAGAGGTTTGGCATGTCTGCTATTGTTTTGTTGTTTTTTTTTTTTTATCTCTTCATGTGGTCAGGGAGCTGTGTAGGGGCAGCTATAAGACAATACTGTAAGTAGGAGAGAGGAGCACCTTTACATTTTGGTGGGTCTTCCTTAGTGTGAATGTTACTGTTCATCAGTTCTCAGCAATCAGGAGCACAGGAAATAAATCATTGCTGTGGAGTAAACAAGCCTCTGTAGCTATGGCAAAGGTACAGGGTGTTTGTTCAGAGTGCTTTCCTCTCCGTATGAGGCTAGAGATTTGCCTAGATCTCGATTTTTCAGATTTTCCTGGAGACTGAGGCAGGGAAAATAAAGTTCGTGTAAGAACACTTTGGGGAGTTACTTGAGAGCGCCCTGATCCATATGCTCTAATTCCAGCTCTCTTGCTGCCTGATGATGATACTGATCTCAGTCCCTGTGATTCAGATATTTCAACAATTTAACCTTCTTGCATTTCATATGCTCTCTTTCCCTTTGCTGCTAGATGGGATCCAGTAAACCAGGTGGCCGAGTGATCTTGGCCACAGAGAATGATTACTGCAAGCTTTGTGATGCCTCGTTTAGTTCTCCAGCTGTGGCACAGGCTCACTACCAGGGGAAAAATCATGCCAAGCGGCTGCGTCTTGCAGAAGCACAGAATAACTCATTCTCGTAGGTATTGTTCAACTTCACGCTCAGGCTGTAAAAGCATGTGACAGTGTCTCTGGCTTTTTTCTTTTTCCTCAGAAAACTGAATTGCAGCTGTTCATTTGTTTAACCTTCAGGGATGCATCAGAACTAGGCAAACGAAGGACAAGGAAAGAAGGGAATGAATATAAAATGATGCAGAACAGAAGAAATATGTATACGGTTCAAAACAACCCAGGTAACTGAGTTGCATCTGTTCTATAGTTGGAATACTAATGAATAATAAGCAGACTTGTTTTTCTTCTTTGCTGAGGTCTGTTTTAGCAAAGACAGGTTGTGAAAGGAGCTGGTCCTAGCTCTGCTTATCCTTCATGTCTGCATGTATTTTCCCACCTGCTGGAGTTGCTTTGTTTTGTTAGCCTGCTTGTTGATTCATTTTCTTAGTCTGTATGTATGTAATTTACCATCTGCCTATCTCTAAGGCTGCTCTAAGTGGTAACAACTTTCCTGCTTTATTTTCTTGGCAAGTGGCCAGGTGCTTTAACTCCTGCTGTAGCACATCAACCTGTACTTCACTCGCATGCCCACAATGAGAAAGCATGTTAGCCTCCCTCCAGGACCGTCTGTTCCTAGAGTGGAGTCCTTCTTCAGGTATTAGAGACTAACTTTGCCTATGATTTAAAACTATGATTTAAAAAGTGTTTTGTAGTGTCCAGCCCAGCATCTTTTTTATTTTGTGTTATGAGCACATATTAGTTGAAATCCTGATTCCTCGTGAAGTCTGGTTTAATTGTGTCATTCTAATCAGTGTCATGTGGCAATGATAAATCTTCTAAAGTTCTGTTAAATATTATTTTGTGATAATTTTAAACTGAGGCAATTTAATCAAAAGATTGTTCTAATTCTGGAATGGGAAGGTTAAGAAATAAAGAACCGATTCATCACTTAAATTATTTATAATTTTCAAATTCCTACTGATTCTTAATAAGACTGGGGCACTAAGTCCACTCTACTGCTTTAGAAAATACCAGCAAGTACTGCTCCCTGGTGTCCTACATCCGTGTAAATCTGGATCACGATGGAAAAGTCATAGGAAAATAAAGTTCAGGCTCAGCTGAGGAAGCTAATCTTTGACTGCTTTTTAATAGTTTGTTGACTTTAGAAGTTGTCACTGAGCTGCCTCAAGCTTTTCTTTCTTGTAGATAAACCAGACTTTTCTGTTGACTCCTTAGGTCCCTACTTCAATCCCCGGTCACGCCAGAGGATTCCTCGGGATCTGGCCATGTGCGTCACCCCCAGTGGCCAGTTTTACTGCTCCATGTGCAACGCCGGGGCCAGCGAGGAGATGGAGTTCAGACAGCACTTAGAAAGCAAACAGCATAAAAGCAAGGTGTCCGAACAGCGGTATAGGAATGAGATGGAGAACCTAGGCTATGTACAATGATGCGCCGCCCTTGGTAGTAATTTGCAAATAGAGCAGCTTGTCTCTTGCCTGCTGTTTGCCACATGCCCTGCTTTGTGCTCCCTTTGATAGGAGTATGCTCTCGAGCTGTACATGTAACACCTGCAAACTTAATGGTATGGTTAGATTTTTTTTCTATCGTAGTTGGCAGGATGACGCTGTGCAGGACATGAGTGTTTTTGATGTTTGTTTGCTAATTATCTAAGGCTCTTCGTTGTATTGAGTGGCGGGGAGGACTTTGTCTGCTCCTCAGCCTTCTGCATGAATATGCAAAGCCCAGAAGTGCTGGGAACTTCTGTGGTTCTACCACACAGGTGGACCATGTGCAAAGCCTACTCCCTTGTTCGCATACCAGAGAGCAGTGCTACAAAATGCCTCCCTAAAGCAGACTGAATCTCTGGGCAGCTTGTAAATGAGAGGCAGGAATGGGGCCTGTGAATGAATGAATGGATTAGGTGGTGTACTTGCCCACAAATTGCTGCTTGTGGCTCCCATTAGCAGCCCAGAGTAGATTCTTTCCACATTGTTGTAGAAAAGCTGTGTAAGACATTGCAGAGTCTTGCCTCTTACCGCTTCCTCTGTGATGCAGGTTTCATTCTGAACATCTGACATTGGATATCAGCTGATTAGCCCGATTCAGAAATACTCTGTTCTACCAGTTAACAGTGAAAAAAGATTTTCAATGTTGTTGACTGGTCACCTTAATACACCATGGCTGTAGCTCATCTTCCTGAAGAGAGTATGTGGGGATCTCTGTGGCTCAATGAAGTGAATTGGAAAGCAAACCTGCTCAGGTGATACGTGCTCTGCTCTGATTCTGCCTTAGACTGAGTAGGGTTGAGAATCGGTTGAAAGGAGCTGTCAGCTGTAATTTTTTTTGCAAGTGTTGGTCTCTGGCCCACAGCTCTATTGCTCTGAGGAGCAGGGCTGCATGGACCCTGGGGAGCAGATACTTGTGTGTCTCACTTTCATGTCATTCCCTGGATGAAGCCCAGTAGGTGTTATAGAGGAGAGCTGAGATACTCCTTTGCACTAGAGCTACCAATATTGGATGATTTTTTCCCCCTCTATCTTTTCCCATCTCAGGATGGGTTTTAATTCCATTCCTTGATGTAAACTTCACTGTTTTAGGGACCATCAAAAATCCAAAGTTAGGTAGAATGTATATGTCAGGGGTGATGATTGTCTGAGTAACAGCTTTATGGCCATACAGAAGTATTCATAAAATTTGTTAAGCAACTTTTTAAAGGATAGACAAGCCCAAAGGTGTGTCTACTTTGATTTTCCTTAACGAAAGTAGAAAGGGGATAAGGAACAGAAGTAGGGCTGACATTTATTTTTCTGCTTATTTGGGTAGATGTGAGGAGCTGTGCTTGGAATCCAGTTCACAATGTTTCTAAAACGTTGGCTTCAGTGGCAAATGTAGAATGTAGATAACCCCTGTTGGACCTGATTCACCACTGTGCTGCTATGGCTGTACGCTGGTAAAGCTTCATTGACTTCAGTGGCAGGTGTGCAGCAGGGGTAAATGAAGCATCATGGCTGGTCTCTCATTCCTCTTTAGGCATTACATTGCATTAAATGCAGCTCCATTGGTTTCAGTAGCATTTTATCAGGGATAAATTCTACCTGCTTTGTAATGGTGAAGGTAGCTCCTCACCACTACCTTTATTTCTTTCCTTTTTGCCATTCTGATCCTGCCTCTTGCATTGCACGAGGACTTTCTGCTTGCCTTAAAAAGATGAAAAATGAATAAACTAACCAAAAATCCAGATAGTTTTTATTCATCTTCCTCAGAAAGGTTTGTTGCACTTGGCTGCTCCTTAGAGATTGAGTATTGTTATCTTTAGCTACCTGAGAGCATCAGGTACAACCTTAATGCAGTCTTCCTAAATCCAGTCAAAGTGAGCTCTTGCATAGTGGACAAAAGCAACCCCCTGCATGATTCCATGGTGATCATTGCCCTGCGGATACAGGCATAGTAATTGGGTATCTTGACTGGAATTCCCTCCCCTTTGTGCAAAGCCCACGGGTTTATGCACTGGAACACATTAGAAGGTAGGAGGACATCTGTCCAAGTTGCAAAGCACTAATTGAGCAGTTTTGACAGCCTGTAAGTCTGTTTTTTATGTGCTTCTCTGCTCCTGGCTCATCCTCTGTGCAGCCTTGAAGAATATTCCCCTTGCAAAACTCTCTCATCAGCTTTTCCCCCTCATCTTTTGCAGTCAAACAAGGGCTCTGGTTTTCTCTTTGTGTTCTGCCTTTTGTTTTGCCAGTCTGACACCACTGTACAGGGACAGAGGGAACTGGATGAGCCTTACCACACTGTGCTTCACCAGAGTGATCCCTGCATTATAGTTGCCCTTGCTGCAAATTACAGTGTGGCATTTCCCACAACCTGCAATTAGTAGCAGAACAGCAACACTGTGAAATATGAGCTGGAGGAGCTGTAGGTACTAATGTGGTCAGGAAGGCATTTTTGCTTGCTTTCATGTGTCCCTAAAATTAGCTGTTCACCACTGTGCTTTGGTTGCTGCCCCTGCTCCCAGCCCAGTGATCTGCTCCTCATTTGGCATTTCCAGTGACTGACAGAGGTGTCAAAACTCAGATTGCTATTACCTCCTATTAACAATTGGTGCAAACCTGCCACAACATGCCAATGCAAGTGCATTTGGGATGGTGTGGGAATGAGGTGTGAAGCCCTGCAGGCTCCTCTCTGCATGGGGCCACATCTAGTTTTAAGGAATGGCTTGAGTTTACCCTGAACAGAGAGGTCTGTATCTGCTTTTGTTCAAGGGAGTGCAACAAGTGAATGTCATCATCCTGAGAATGAAGTGGTGGGTTGTATAACGGCATAAAGCACATAGTATGACTCAAGTGACAAGTGTAGGACAGGTTTCCTACATGGGAGGAAAGATATTTTTTGCTGGGAGAAGCAGCTGAGACTCGCTTTGCTCCAGAACTCTGTTGTGGCCTTTCCCTACAAGTGACCAAAGCTTTCCTTTCCCTCTTCAGCATTGCTTAAGTTTGTGATATTCCTACTCTCCCTCTAGCATAGAAAATTGTTGACTGCAGAGAGAAAACACCCCACTTCACTAATATCTTTAGGCTTCAGGATAATCCAAACTCCAACTGTCAGATGGAGAAACTGGGGGGATCCTGACTTCTTTGGGTTTTGTTTTGTTTTTTTTTTTTTGTGAAATGCAAAGCTGTTCTATAAATCAGTGTTCAAAACACATACTGAAAACATGTCCTGACCAAACCTGATTTGACATAGATGGGCTGGGGACAATACCATACAGCTGTAGTACCGTTTTCCTCAATTAATCTTTTTTCATGTTAAACAAAGTACCGAACCCAGGAAACAGGACTTTTGTGAAGCTGTCACATTGGCCAGTAGGTTAATGACCGTTGCTGCTAGAAACAAAATATAAATCATTATGTTCATATTTATTTTACTGTACTGACCACTAATAGATTTGTTAATATTTAAGGCATTATTCTGTAGGGGTTTTTTTGTTTAAATGGAAAACTCAATATCGCACTTTGCTTTTGGATCAGAACTGGTATTTATTATATTTGTGAAAATGTTTCCCCTCCCACATATGTATTGTTTTCTTCCCTTAATGCAAAAAAAATCTGCAAACAACAAAACCCACCCCAAAACAAATGAATTAAAACCCCAAGTCCAATCAGTAGGTCTTCTTTGTTTCTTTTCATACCAAACAAACTGGGAATTTCCTTGCAACTCTCTCTTAAATGTCCATTTCTTTTTTTTTTTCCCCCTCCTGTTCCTTTGATACGGGATGGCATTTTTAGATGCATATGAAATTCATACTACATTTAAGCATTTGTTTTAAGGAGAGGAAGTAAACTATGTGGAATCCATGTATTTGTGAGGAGTTTGAAAGTGATACTATTTTGTTTGTATTAAGCATTAGCTGTTATTTTGCATTCTGCACTAATAGTAAATGTGCTATAATCTTGCCCAACACTGGTCAATTTTTGACTTTCTGCTTTCTTCATGTACATCAAAATGAACCCTGAAAACTTCTGTGGAGTTGCTTAAGATGGTCATCAGTGTAACTAAGTGCAGATTTTTTTCTGTAAAGCTTCTTGTCTTTTCTAGATGCTCATTATAGGGCATTAGAAGGGAAAGCTATTGCTGTAAGCACGGGTTCATATTTTAGCTTACTAATGCATGATGTCCTTTTGCTACGTTATTAAAGTAATATGCACTGTAACCAGTGGGAATCTTGCCCAGGTCAGAAGTAAATGAAATACCATAGGTAAATATGTTGGCTAGTGCCAGGCAAGGTACGTGGCTAAAATTTGTCTTTTACTTCTATGTTTGGGTGACAACACTCTTAAGGTTTTGCTTTTTGAGGAACGTGCATTTGGTTAGGTGAGGATTTGGTCTTGTTCCATCTGAAATAATTTAAAGTGCATTGACTTCAGTTGAGTATGAGCAAGCCTTGAAACCCTTCAGGAATTTCATACTGATGTTGTTTTCTCATATATGTGTTTTTTTGGTTTGTGGTATGTTTTTTAAACTTTACAACCATGTATACAAGGTGGCTCTGGATGAGATGGCTTAGTTCCTGTTGTTTTGAGCTGATCTGGCTTCGTTGCCTCATGCATAAAGCTGGAAGTGAAAAAAAAATCCACTTTGAAATAAATGTGGTCAAACAATAGTTCTGGGAATCTGTCCTTTCAAAGAATGTATCACAACTGAAATCATGTGTTTTATGTGAAGTATCTGCAGGTAAAGGCAGGACTGTGGATTTTAAGAAACGAAATCAGTTTTTCAGTTTGTGTTTTGCAGGGGAAAAATGACTTGATTTAATTTCCTTCTGCATCTGTCCAGTGGCATTTGCAAGTGCTTTGAACATGTTTCATCTAGAACCTTCTTGTCAGGTTGGTTTTGTACATTTGTCCTAATTTCCTTTATATTGTATTGATCTCCATGAGGGAGATTGCTTTTTATTTTTGTTTTTCTTCTTCAGTATATAATAAATCACCTTGCTGTTACCAGTGTACAGCCTTAGTGTTTGGTATTGATGCTGCTTTTGGTATGGCTGGACTAGGCATGACTGAACCTATTTTATCCTAGCATTGAGTGAGATTGCATGAATAATACGTTTTAATACACTGATAAAGGAGTGTTGTCCAGTGTAGGATTTGTTACTCTGGAGGGGGGTCAGTGTATTTTCAGCTATTACTGAAAGACAGATGAGTTCTCCCTCTGAGCTGTCTTGGCTTTAGGAGGGGTTGGGACTGCTTGGCATCTGATGGGATGGGAACCAAAAGGTACGGGAAGGGCTCTGTTTCTGTCCCTCTTTCCTCTTGTGTAGACATCACAAGCTCTGTGACAGCCCCAGGCTGAACCACGGACTGCCTTTCAACTCTAGCTGTAAAAAGGTGGTGACAAGCTGAGCCCGATACTTGTATTTGTACATTTTTCGCCAGTGTGCTTTTCCACTCTTTCGTTACTTGAGGGCACCAGAGGAGCGTGTGCTTATGCAACATAAATGACTTTCCAAACAGAAAGGACATTCTGAACTGGACCCTTAAAACACCAAAATCTGGGGTATGCTGTATTCAACTTGGGTAAGAGAAAAATGTTGCTTTTCCTTGGTGCTGCAGCCATGCTGTTAGTGCAGTGAGCTCCTGACCTCAAGGGCAGTATCCTGGTGGCACAGGTAAGATGTTCAGGGTGTGCTGCTGAGGCACAGCTTTGAGTGTATAAGTAACTGTGAACAGGGACTTCTCACTGTGCTTGCCTGTCCTCTGTTGTTCAGCGCATGAGGCCATTACAGAGAATAATGACACTGTGATGGAGTTATCCTGATTTACCTTTTTGATGGGCTGAGAGCTGCCTTAGTGCTGCTTCTGTGCTAACAATAAAATGCAGGAGGCATAGTAGAGTTGTCAAAGCCTGTAAGTGCAGCCCTTTGTTGTTTTATGCCTATACAGGTAGTTACTTTCAGTCATCCTAGGAACCAGAGGGGAGCAACCTGTACAGAGCACTGTGTCCCTGTTACTGGATGTTAAAACACTGCCTTTTTTTAATATTTACATGTGGTAATTGTATCCTGTATTAATTCTATAGCAGTCTGGTACAGCCAAACCATAGTGTCATGCAGAGATACCTGGGCAACCTAATCCAGAGTCACGGGCATTTATTAAATTAGGCAGCAAATAAAATTCTGTAAAAGATAGATGAAAATCTAAGACTAATTGTGTTATTTGAAAGCATGAACAGTCTTCCTGCTTCTTCTCTTACCCTGATGCCTAAGGATCTCACTTAATTTTCTTTCAGCATTTTACAACTGAGGAAGTAAAGTCTGGGGAGAAATTATGTGATTTGCCCAGAAAGTCTATGGCTCAAAAGGAAGATTGAACCCAAGGCCTCTCAATACCAGGCTGCTGACCCTGCTGTATCTCCATTTAGCCTCCCTGTTTACGTGAAAATGGCTGGATTTCATAAACCATTTGATTAATAATTGTTGTATTTTCATTGTTTATATGATGACTTTACAATGCATTAGGAAATGGACTTTAGCGCATGATTTAAAAGGAGTGAAATTTGGCAGAGAGATCTCTCAGTATTGCTTCTGCTGTTAAATCTTAGTGGAAAGGTGGAAAAAACAACAGCTTTTAGGAGGATTGTAGCGGGTGCATGTTTGTGAAGTGCAGGTTCCGGAGGCTCTTCTGTATCCATTTGTGACCACTTCATATAAATTCTCTTTATTCCTACTTCTAGTTCTCCTAAAGCATTTGAATGCTGCTTGTCTGTTTTGGAATAGTAATGAGCTGCTGTAACAGATAATACCTGGAATTCATTGGCCTAACCTTCAATGAATGATGTTTCCAATTGGCTTTCTTCCACTGCAGTTGCTTCACTTCTCTACCTGCAGATCTATTTAAAGTCAGTGGAATTATACACGTGTAAAGAGAGATCATAGAATCATAGAATCGTTAGGGTTGGAAAGGACTTTAAGATCATCTAGTTCCAACCCCCCTGCCATAAGCAGG
>JBCJKH010054442.1:11292-23891 GCA_039877255.1 Loriculus beryllinus
TCCACTTAGTCTTAAAAAAAAATTAATAATGCTGGGGTTTTGGAGATTTTTTTTTCCTTTTTTTTGGGGGGGGAGGTTGTTGATGCTTGTTTTTAACTCAGCAAGCCTTTACTTTGCATATACTCCTAGACAGTTTTGCTTACAGCAATACTATTTACCCATTTAAATTAGATATAAGGGAAGAACTTATTGCAGAACTTCTATCAGTTATTAGAATTAAGTGTTTCAAACAAAATGCAATTGAGTACTTAATGGGAATAAACATGTGCAATCTGTAGTGTCTAAACAGTTAAGTACTGTAGTAGCAAGCAGTTGGAGTATTTGGAAAATTTAGTAGAGGTACTCCAAATTACAATTAGCACAGTGAACTGAGAACCAGTCGGCTAATCCAAAGAAATGAGAGGTTAAGTTGAGTTGGGTTGTTTCCCCCATCCCTTGTATAGAAAAGGCAAACAATGTTGTGACACACCATGTGGAGGTTGGCTAACCGAAGTATAGCATGGTAATGTAAAGGTTTTATCCAGCAGGCAGCTAAATACTACACAGCTGTGCTCACTTTCCCCACTGCGGGATGGGAAAGAGAATTTGGAAATAAGACATAAATGGAAGGACTAATATAATAATAATTATAATAATGAAATATACAAAACCAGTGATGGACAATGCAGTTGCTCACCACACACTGGCCGATGCCCAACCAATTCCTGAGCGGTAGCCTATGGCCAGCTTTCCCCTCAGTTTATATACTGAGCGTGATGTTATACAGTATGGAATACCACTTTGGGCAGCTGGGATCAGCTCTCCTGGCTGTGTACCTCTCAGCTTCTTGTGCCCTCACCCCCCCCCAGACTATCACACTGGGTTGAGAAGCTAAGTCCTTGACTCAATATAAATGCTCTTTGGCAACAGCTTACAAAATGATTGTTACTCTCATCTGAAATACAAAACACAGCACTATACCAGTTACTTAAGAAGAAAATTAACCTTAGCTCAGCCAAAACCAGGACAAGCAGTCAAAATTCAAGCAGCAATTAACAAGTGTAAGAAAGCACACAAGTCCTTCAGCATTTGCTTTATTCCGTTCTTCATGTAAAAAATGTCAAGTGCTCTTGAAATGGAAGTCAAGTCTGAAACACCCAACTGGTGCTCAGTTTTATCCTAGCTGTTACGTTTAAGAGACTGTGGATCAGGTAACAGAGAATTACAGTATTTTGGATTCCAGACAAAACTATGTTCTGGATGTTGTTTCCACACAATTCTCTGAATTCCTTTCTTTAGTTTATATTCCTTAAAGGAAGCTAGCAGTTATAACTTCATAAATGAAAAATAATCCATGTATGGTAAAAAGCAATTTAAAATGTTTCTCTATTTCATCATGCATTTTATTAAGATTTGAAGGAATAACATCTGTAACAAGTTTCACATTCATCAAGAGTTTCTGGAGTTGTTTGTATTTTTATGTATGTTGTAGTGTTAAAAATGGTCTGTGCTTCCTTGAGGGGATGTAGACAAGAACAGATTGTCCAGAAGCTGACAGCACGCTTGTATAGTTTTGCTGAAATCCAGTGCCCTCAGAAATCCCAAGCCCTGGAGATCAAGGGGAAAGTCTGAAGTAAGTTAGGAAGACTTAACCTTGGTGGAGGGCAATCAGTTTTGAGAACTTTCAATCAAACCAGATGTACATAAGTCTAGGGCCTTGAAGGGATGCACCCTTGACTGCTTGGGGAGCTGGCTGATGCCAGTGCAAAGCCTCTCTTGGGAGCCCCCAGAGGTACCTTCCAACAGTCTTAAACAGTCTGATTCTGTGGTGCTATCTGCAAGAAGGGTTTCAGGTGGAATACCTGTACTGACCAAGCTGAGGTCATTATTGTGCTAAAATTAACTAAGAACCAACAAAATCTCCCATTTGAGATACAGTTTATTTGAATTATGGTCTGTTTTACCTAATTCAAGACTGGGGACAATGACTTCTGGCAACTCAAATATAATCCACTGCCAAAGGTAGTGTTTTTCAGTTTCTGGGAGCAACAATGATCTTTTAGATTTGCTATAGAGAACCTACAAAATATTGGAAAGTTTATATTGATTTTTGTTATTTTGGATTATCTAGAATAGCATGCTAACCTTTTCCTTAAGTGTATTTAGACATGTTGCAGATGGGAAATGGAGGTGTCCGTTCTTTTGCCCTTTCCTTGTACAAAGTGAGGCAAAATGAAATGCCGTTTCTGTCATATATCTCTAGAGCCAGCAATCTGCATCGTACTGCATTTCTCTCTTCTCTCCATCTTTGTAGAATTCGCCACCCACAAGACGTAGCAAATGTAATTTAGACAGATATAGACCTCCCCAGCTTTACTTAGTGTAGATGAGCAGTTGCAGTGAAGGCACATGGTGGAGGAGTCAGCACAAGCTGTATTACATCCCTCCCAAACCATGTTCATACTTGAAAGGCAGGGCATCCTGCCCATGTTGACACATTCACTGCTGTTGTTTGCTTATCTCATNNNNAGCTAATTAAATTATAGGTAGCACAATTGCATAGCACCTACACTTTGTTACAGTTTTACAATTGGGCATGTCTATAGATCAATTTTCAGAAGTCAGTGAAGCACTTAGAGGCATCATCTACATTGACTTGCCATGAACCTTCAGTTCCTAAGCATCTCAGTTGCTTTTGAATTGTGAGTTTACTGACAGGTCGGAAGGAGGAATGTGGGGAAATAAAAATGTGTGGCTACGTATGTATAAAAAAAAGAGAAAAGTACTAAAATTAAATGTGATGTATCATATTCCTGTAGAGGCCAGTGAGTACATTCAATGTCTTAAAGAGCTAAAATAAAGCCAACTGCCTTCTGCCAACTATTAATATGTGTATCAGGGCTGCAGGGTTAGCAACATCAATAGGAAAATTGATACTACTACTCTAAGGATGACTTCTTGAGGCTTTCTTCATCTCTCACGTGGTGCTCATTAGGGAATACAGATGCCTCTGTGATTGTTAGATGGCTACAGTGCTTTAATTTGTTTGCATTTCTAACTTCTGTTCCTTAGTATTTCTCTGAAGACCAGCAAAACTAGCAGTCTTCCTATGCATTTCTGCTGGGGAATAAAAAGCCCTGCTGTTCAGATTTGCTACGCTTGCTTTACAGAACTTGGACAAAAGCAGATTAATTTAGAACTCTTGATTTTCACTTGTCTTTTGGCCCGTGCTTTCTTAGTTTCAGACAATAACAGGTATGTGCAATCTTCTGCAACTTTTCATTCGTTAGAAAGTCTGTGAACTGCTGATTAACAGACTTTTTCATTGTACAGGGAGAACTTCATTCTGTCACATTAACTTTGCTAGAAAATAGAATGGGTTGTGGGAAAAGGAATAAATTACTAGGGCTCAAAGGACAAAATTTTATTTTGAGAAAATTATTCTACAACTCTCTTGATTGTGAAGGTTTAAGCTAATATAATCATTTTTTATCAGTGTAGATAAACTGGTTCGAATCCACCACATTAATACTTTTTATATTGCTTTGGCTGACATAAGTCTATTTTGTTTAATTCATTGATTAAAGCAGAAATAAATTGATGAGAAATTAAATCAGTGGTAAACTTAGAACCAGAACACATAAAATGTTAACCAAGAAGCTGTCAAAGGTGAAAACCACTGGCTCTAGGCCATTAGTGCATCTGTTTTCCAAGTATAGAAGGTGAGATCAGAGTTAGGCTACCTCTGAGGTAGATTTAGAGAGCCTTGATGTGGAAAAAATTTGAGATTTACTGATCTAAAGAAGCTAATAGGTTTTAGATTTTGCCTACCTATGCATGTTAAAGGTAACCTGTAGTGATTTTTACTGTCAAGTGCTTACATTCTCCAGACTGTGTCTGTCTGTGTGTCTTCAACTCTGTTTAGTGAATTGTGCCTCTGACCAGTGCTTTGGAGCAGAGGCTTGTCAGCTGTTTTATCTGGTTCTGCTGCTACGAATAAATGTGATAATGTTCTGTACCGCTCATCATAGTAAACAATAGATTTGTGGAAAGTAAGAATTTAGAAGAAGCAGCCTTCACTGCGAGAGAATTTGATTTACTAAATGAACAATCTCAATAACTAAAATAGATTAGACCAGCACAAAGGTTCTAAACATTTTTTCCCTTAAGGTCGTAATTTGTAAGTAAAGAAAATAAGCAAAACCAAATAAACAGGGACCAGAGTAGAAGATAAACAATACCATCCATGATGCCAGTAATACAAAATGTCAGCAACAAAAGGAGAGATGAGATTAAAAAAACAAAGAAGCAGAGAAAAAGTTGACGGCTACTAGCTCATTACAGTTGCTGGTGCTGTAAGCGTCTCTGCTTGTCAGATATACTGTGTATGCAGGTGGCACTGGAGCACCACGAAGCCTATTTTGGAATTCTCATTGCACACCAACACACTGTCATACAGATGCATGTCTCCTGAAAACCTCAGTTGGCTCTGAAGGAAGATATCAGCAGAGAAAACAGAGACGGTAACTTGAGAGTAGCTGTCCTCTATCTGCCTGGATTTGATTCCATTACTCACAAGGGGGAAACAGGTTGATTTTTCCCAGGAACACTCCCTGGCAGATTTGGTTGAGTTGATAAGACACTGTAGGCTTTTGCCAGCAATGATGACATCTTTCAGAGACACTGGTGATTAGGATAACAAGATTACTTTGTTCTGAGTTAGCTATCAAAATTACAGAATTACATGGGAAAAACTAAGAAGGCTCATTGGGTTTGCTTTTACAGATGCTAAATCCTTCAACCAAAACACAAGCAAATAAAACCTGGACACATTATGACTGTTTTCTCTGTGAATAAAACTATATGATGCAGAATCACAAGTAATTAAGGAAAATAGACAGCAATGAAAGGAAAGCATAAATACATCTTGAATAAAAAGGCAGGAAGAAAATCCACTGAGAAACAGCTCCCTTATCTCAGTGTAAGAGATTTATGGCTTTCTGTCAGAGTCCCTAATATTTGTGAATTTTCAGTAACAATGACTGAAATTGTTAGTGAGTTGCATGATATGAAGAGAAAACTGAGAGAGCAGGATCCAGACTCCTTGGTCGCAGATCTTACATTCACACTGACAAACACCAAAACCTGGTTTTAACTTGTCAATGCCTTATCTGTACTCTGTTACATTACTATATAACTCTTCTCACTTCCACATTTCAGTTATTTCCATAGCAGTGTTTTCCATGAGGTTTTTTCCTTCTCTGGTAGATTTCCAGTCAGATATCTGTCATCATGGAAAGGGACATCCCAGCTTTGGGAAACAGTGTGCCTGAAAGGATTTAGAATTGATTACTTTTGGCAATACTGTAGCTACTATTAAGTTTTAATTTATACCAGGCAGCTATAGAATGCCATCTGGTCATGCCAAAACGATTTGAAAGGAAGCACACAAACACACAGTTGAGCTGACCATCTGTCTTCATGTCTGTACCACCATAGAGGGAGGTATTGGTATGTCTGAGGCCCGTAGCTGAGGCCTCATTGTTTTTCTCAGTGGGCAGGGAAGTAAGTTCTGGCAGTAGAGGTCCTTGGAGATTTTGAAGCTTGATTGTGTAACATAAAAGGCAAAGAGTGCCAACTGATGTCTGCATCCTTGTTTTCTCACTCATTCACTTAAATTTCCTGGCAAGAGTCTGTGTTGGTGGATATGTATGTGGGGGGAAGGTATATCCAGTTCTGAAATCACTTTGTTAGAAGTAGTTGCCTTCTCCCTTCGGGCAAGGAGGTAACACAGTGTTGAGGCTTCAAAGAAGTGAAGATATGTTTTGGGATTTCTTTTGCGGGGTGGGGGAAGAGGTAATTGTATTGAGGATGTTGATTTGGTTTGGGTTTTTTTTTACATAGAGGATTTTCTTGTGTTTGTGTTTTTGTTGTTGTTGCTTTTTGAGGGGAGAGGAGGGCTGATGACTTTCTGTGAACCCATTGGAAAGAATCAAAAAGAAGCTTTGGTTGCTTAATTCAGAGCTTTGGTGCTCACTTATCACACTAAGTACCTCTATGTGCTGAGGAGTTTGATGGATGAGGCCCTCCATTTATTCCTTAATTAAAACCAAAACATTTTCCCTCCTGGCATCTGGGACCATATGAATTGCCCAAACACAGACGAACAGATGAATTCTTCACTAAAAAGATAATGCTGATAATGATATCAAGGCTATTACAGTATTACTAAATTTGAAGTCCTTTGTCATTTGAAGGTTGATCACTACTACAAAAACTGGTTTCGTAAACACCTAAAAATTACCAGCAATCCATGGGTGGGGGATATTTTTTGGTTTTTTGCATTTTTGCTCAGTTTGTGAGGTTTTTTTTGTGAGGGTGATTTTGTGGAGTTTTCTTTTTTAGTCTTTTTTAATGGCAGATGAGGTAATCTAGATATCGGAGGCTAATACTAAAAAATAGATAGTTTGTGAAGTAGTGGCAAATGTTATGGAAAATGGGGCAGATGAAGGAAATGCATCCTTTTCTGAACACTTTGTACATGTTATTGACAGGCTAATGGATATTAGTAATGGGTATTAGTAATAAATATTACTTCTGTAATGCATCTCTCCTCTGTTCTTTTAGAAAATGAACTTTTGTTCCTCTTGGGTGACGTAAATGCCTTCCCCATGAGAGGTGGTGTCTTGTGCTCTCTTTTAACACTCTTCGGGCAAACTAATCCAAACACAAACTACACATTGAAGGAGAATTGTTTTCTAGCATTTTCATAGACCTGGAATAATCTGTATGCTGAGCTGGAGTTCCTGGTCTGCAGTTTTGTGAATTCACGTTTTGGTTGTTACAAATGTAGAGCAAAGCTATTATCCAATCTCTGTTAATTATGGTTATGATGCAATGAGTCCTTGAGTCACAGATACTGGAGACTGAAAGAGTATTCTGAAGAACCATCGTTGCACTTTTTCCCTGTTGTATCCTTCCCCAGGCCTCAACTACTCACCATTGCTGGGAATGCAGTACTGAGCCTGGGGGAGCTTTGTGCTGACCTAGGATGACTGTTCTTATTTATACCCCTGAGTCAGGGGTAAAATGTATAGTCAGAGGCAGAGAACTTTCCAGAGCCCCTCCTGTTGGCACTGGTGTAGAGAGCAAATGTCCAGCTTCCTGCATAGTGCTCTGGTCAGGAGGTTGGTATGTAAAAATAAGCTCATTTTACTCCTGTTGTCTCTCTGCACTGAACTCCAGTGCATCGAGTGTGTTAGCTTTGCTGTGGTAGCATGCCTAGCAAATCGAGCTTGTTAATGGCTCTAGGGTTATAAATGCTTACATTTGGATTCAGTCAACTGCTAGCAGCAGATATGTACCTGGGCAGTTTTGTGCCTGCTGACAGTGCCTGATAACACACATTTATGTGTGTGTTGCATCTAAACAAGCCCAGGTGTGGTTTCTCCAAACCATTTTCCAAGCTGGGTATTTTTAACAGCTGAATGCTTTTCTTGATCTTGTGTTTGATGCTGCATCAGCAAAGCAAATGTGAGTACTATCGGTGACTTAGAAGCTAAATTAGACTCAAAGAGACAAACCTGGTCATACTAATGTTGATGCATGGATCCACTATATAATACTTTTCTAGTGAATGCTTCAGTCCTTATCGCTGAATTACAGTTCTTTCTTATTTAGCAGGGTGAAAATGTGATGGAGGGGTGTGAGACCGAGAAAGGAAGGGTACACTGCGTTTGAATGCGAAAGACTTTTTGATTTTTATCTATATATAGAAAGTAGGAATATATAGAAAGAAAATGATAAGACTAATTCTAAATTCTAAACACTGTGCTTGGTGAGAGCAGGAGATTGTCCTTTTCGCCTTTTGGAATGTGAGCCTTGGGAAATGCAAAGTGCAGATCACATCAGTTGTTCCAGTGTGCTGTTTGATATGCAGGAAATCCAGCAAGCAAAGCCTTAAGCAGCAATCTCTGGAATCTATTACAGTTGTTCCACAAAGTCACCCTAAACCTATTTAATCTCCTTCACTGCTTCTGACATTTGCATCTTATGCACTCACTGAATAGACAAATAACGAAGGATATTTATAAGGTCACTTTCCGAGTTGAATCTTAGAAAGCCAGTTTTTATACTTTAGGAAGGGCAATGTTTTGTTTTACTTTGATTTTTACGATATTTTCTTGCATCTTCTTCCTTACTGGATAACACTACCACTGAGCCAACAATAATCCTTTTGGTTTTAGTAAGCAACCAAAAATTCAGTGGTGATTATCAATACCACCTTCTCGAGGATTACCTTGCACAACAACATAGTTCCACTTCTCCATGTGGACATGGAAATGCTGGGAGCAGAAAAGTGGTGAGGCTTTTGTGTTTATCCAAAGGCTTTTTTGAACCAGGCATTTTGTAACAGATTGGTCTTTTTCCAAAGTTCTTTTGAGGGCATGGAGGGCACAGAAGCTGTACAGAAACCCTGAATGCAGCAGAAGGAGCAGCTTGTTTCACACACTAGTGTTGGCATTAGTAAATAGTTATTGGCAGGGTGACTGAGGGAGGAATTCTGGACTGGGAAGTAAATCAGAAGGGTTTTTTTTCCCGTTTTAGTTTCTGTTTCTTAAAAGGCTAATGCCAAGAGAACATGGCAGAGAACATGGCAAACTTGCGGTCTATTTTTTAAAAGCATTCAGTATTGATCTGACACATTGAAGTTACTAAAACCCCTACCTGAAGTCAAAGAAGGAGGAGTTAATTCAGTGGCTTGTGCTTTAAAAATTCCTACTGGTAGAGAATAGAGTTTCACTGAGTAAGATACCAAGGCAGGCAAATTCCCAGCAGCAATGTTGATTTGTATCCCATTAAGGTGTGAGCTAAATTTGCAGGAAAGATCATTATCATTAAACTACGAATCCACTGTCATAGCAGCATCAAAGGGTCTGTCTTTCCCTACTGTTACACTGGCTTTGCCAGGAGGTGTCTTTGTGGCACGCTGCAGCCTCACTGCTTCACACATGCTTTTACAGGAAATGCTTTGTTCTTTGGAGGCAGACAGAAGCTGGTAGCTGATGAAGAACTAGGTATCTTTTTCCTCAAGAATTTGTTCACAGTTCAAAGGTTGAATGTGTAGAAAGCTAATAATCTGAAAAAGTTATTGGAAGACTAAACAAAATTAACCCAAAGCATAAGGGGCCTTGGAAGAAACTTTCTAGAGAGAAAATTGTGCTGTGGTCCTAGTAGTAAGTACTGCTGTTGTAATTGTTCAGGCCGTATAGGACTCAATACTCTTAATTGTGTATTATTGTGAAAAACAACGTTTCATCAGTTTAATGATGATTATGAATTATAAAGTTGCCCTAAAAAGATATTTCAAAGGTAAGTGATACTGGGGCTTCCTCAGCTGATATTCCATGGTAATCTGGAGAGCAAAGGCTTCAGTAAGTTCCAATACATTAATCGGTAATTTCCCACTTGGCTTTTCTTACTTAACCCCTTGACTTTTGACGTACATGCTTCACAATTCAAAAATAGAAATATGGCTCTTGAAAGATCTGGGAGAGTTCAAATAGTATCTCAATCACAGTCTTTGTAGATCCATAGTCTAAAAAAACTCTGAAATATGACATAATGGTAAAAAAACTTGCCTGATTGCTCTTCTGTGGAATTTCCTCTCAGCAGAGAGCTATTGGTATTTTGGAGGTTTATGACTATAACAAATGAAATACCATCTGCTAAAGGAATCATGGCAATACTTTCATCTTCAGCGCATTCCTTCTGGTTGTTGTGGGCAAAATAGAGTGTATTTTTAGAGAAAACAGTGAGACAAGAACTAGTGTCATCCTTATTGCTTATATTTTGGCCACAGCACAGTGGTAGCCTCCATATAGGGCTGGGAACCCAGCTGAGTCACCCTCCTCTTTTCCTGCTCAGAGAACAAGTGCTTCAACTCCAGCCTCAGTTTTCCCAAGAAGTAGCTGAATTTTACACTGTTTTTCCAGTTAAAAAATCTACTGAGGTGTGCATGCTGGAACTCAAGAGGTGGGTTTTTGTGTATGCTCTGATGATCTTCTACAGAAAGAAATAGTTTTATTCATTAGTGTTTGCATTTCTGATTGATAGCTGAAAAAAAAAACGCTTTAGAGATTTGTAATCAAATCAAACATGTTTATATAAAGAGACTAACTTCAGAGAAATACTAGCTCGTATCTCCTTGTTCTGTTCAAATAGTTCAATCTTGGGAGAAAAAAAAAAGGTGATTTTGTATAGAATATCTTCTTTGGCTTGACTAGTGTGATATGGTTTTCCCTCAGCACCAAATAAAATTACATGAACCAGCATAGATACAGGTATGGATGCAAATATTACAAGACATCTAAGATGAAACTGTTTGAGCAATTTTTGTGCATAAATATATGAATGTAATCAGTTCACCTGGTTTAATCACTCCATTTTTGCTGCCAGGGAAAAAAAAATTGCAGTCTACAACAGGGCAAAGGTCTGGTAAGAAACAAAATGGGCAGTTCCTTAATTTGTACGAACATACAGGGAGCACAGCTACAGCTGTAAAATGCAATAGTGAGTCCAACTTTTCCTTGAAGATGACAATTTAATAAATTGTGCCTTCTTTCAGAGGACATGTTAGATTAAACTAGATTAATTCCTATGTGCTTCCATCTGAATAGGAAAGAAAAAATAGACTGTATATTCAACTAGTTGATGTACTTCATTGACAGGCCACTATTCTAGCTGCTCAGCTGACATGAGGGCACTGCTAAGTCACATAATGAAAAATAAACAACAGTTTAGTAACACCCAGGGGTTAAATTGGCAAAGTCAAACTCCTCAAAAGTACAGAATCACAGTTTTGAACTTCTGAACTTCATCTGGCACTTGTGTAAAATTTACCAGACCCTTATTTATTTATCTCCCTACATCAATATATACACGTTTTCTCTTTATTGTCCTTTTATGCAGTCTGCAGAGAGATAGCTACCAGTGATGTGAATAGTGATTCAGTAGGTTTTTAGTGTTCGGTATCAGGTACAGAGTTATGTTTACCAGACAATGTTCTAATATCACACTTGATTACAGATTTATTACTATTCTCATGGGCTTTTCATGGAATTCATTATCATAGTGTCTAAGTATTTTGAAATGTTAACAGGTTTATCTTCACAACTCATTCTGAGTAGTGGTATTACTGTAGACTCCTTTGAGAATTTCTTTAACAGCCTTTAATTATTTTCCATTGAATGTTTGGAAGTCGTAGCTTCAGACACTGCAGTTCAGACACAATTGGGCAGATATTTCTTGGGCATCAGTAAGCATCTTCCTAATTCCTGCATATCACCTTTACCAGTAAAGCAGTAGTAATCCATAATCCAGTGAACATTTCAAAAGTGTGAATACTAGACAACTCATCAAATAAGTACTTATAAGTTTGTTTGGCTTTTATTTTTTTTTTTTACTTGTTAAAATTAAGCATTTTTTCTGGCTATGTTTTTCTGCTCTTGGGGGAAAAAAAACTGAGACTTTTTTTGTTTGGTTTTGGGTTTTTTTTTTAAAGGACTTTATGAACCAGATTTTCCCATGGGATGTAGTCCAAGCTGCTTCAAGACTGCAAAATGATAAGGGACTCATAATGGGATTTAAGAAAAGTGTGCCTGAGAAAGCTGACCACAAATGATACTGCTTATAAAACCAGCTCAGTAGCTTCAATTTGTTAGAACTCAATTGTTAAAAAAATTAATGATTTATTAATATATAGACTCTTTAGGACATTATATATTAATTCTGATAAATATTTTTAAGCCAACTGCCCTGTTCAGAGACTTTAAGTATTTGAAGAGTTTCTTCAGAACGTTGGCAAGAGCCCATTCAATTTCTACTAGCCCTTCCCATTGCTCTCTTTATACATGCTGATATCTGGTCTCCAAATGCTATTTCCTTTCTCTCTGTACTGCAAGTAAGTCATCTCACTGTAGCACTATAGGAACCAGAAGGTAGAAGAGGCAAAAAAGGAAAGGAATGTAGCAGAGAAACTAGAAAAGCTCTGTTTAGATGCATAGAAATGCCATAATCTGACAATGGGAAACTCAAAAGTAATTTTCTTGAAGTATCAGGTTAAAACCCAGAGTTTTAAAAAGCTGTGCGCTCCACAGCAAGAGTAAAATATTTGCAAGAATAAAGTAGGAGATGATGCAGGAGGAGTCATTTCGAGGCTCATGAATCCTTTCTTTTCTCATGCATGGGGTGGGGAAATTATTTTTAAAGGTGCAAATAACTAGTGTACTATGTGGATGAACAGCAAGAGCTAAATGTAAAGGTTTTTAAAAGATTCTAGGATAGTGGGTTTTATCATGTATTCCGCATAAGTTTTTAGGTACACTTAGTTACTGATGTGAAACCTAATTCCCCTTAGACATCACCTTGGAGGTGCTGAAATGGCTGTGAAAATCCCTAAGCACCAGTTAGCAGAATAAGTGCATTTAAAAGGTGTTACATGATGCCATACATGATTCTCTGACCACATCACCCAAGTCTTGGAAGGCAGACACAGGGACTGTGAGAATGAAGACCCCAGGCCCACTGTAGGAGAGGATCTGGTTAGAGACCATCTTAAG
>JBCJKH010054443.1:0-11971 GCA_039877255.1 Loriculus beryllinus
CTGTGTCCAACCTGGCCTTGAACACTGCCAGGGATGGGGCAGCCACAGCTTCTCTGGGCACCCTGTGCCAGTGCCTCGGCACCCTCACAATGAGATCCGTCCCTCTCACCTCTAAAGGGACATTTCAGTCATTGCCCGTATCCAAAGGCCCTCTGAGTCCCCGGAAGAGGCCATTCCCAACCAGGTCATGACAGCATTTAATTCTGTGCATTGAACTTTTTCCCCTTTCCTCCATGCACATCGCAAGGGCTGTTATCATCACTGCTCACCAGCAGAGGAGTCTTCTTTCCCCAGTAGCTCTTTTTAGGCACCGAAAAACCCACCAAAACCAACCAACCCTCAAAACACTCTGGAAGCATACGGGCTCCCAGGCAGAAAGCACGTAAACCAAGTGGTCTTCCTCAGTAATTGATAGGAAGGCTGCTGCCGGCTTGGCTGAGCATTTAAAAAAGCTCTGGAGCACACCGTTAAGTAGGTGCTGGTGGGAAGTTGTTCTGTGAAGGAAGAGAGTGAATTTTAGATCCTTCCCAAAAGCCAGCTCCATGTATGCCTTTTCTGACAAGCCTTATGGAGAACTACTGGCTCAAAAATACCAGCTGTCCGCAGGTGCTGTCTGAGTATAGACATCACAGTATCACCCATTTCCACTTCGGGAAAGGAAACCAGCATATCCTCATTTATTCAGTGCAACAAATCCTGGGATGGGATCAGACAGAGCATGTTTTCTGACAGCAGCGTGATCTTCCCAGCATGGCTGCTGTCCCCTCAGGGCACAAAGAACATGTTTGTCACGCACTTGGTCTGTCAACCCATCGCGATTCCCAAATGCCGTCCCATGAAGTGACAGGTCTGTTTGTGCTATTCCAAGAATGCAGATTAGAGCCCAACATCTCTCTAAGGAGAATTGTGGCTAAAACTACTATACACCAAGTGTTGCAGTGCAACAGCCTGAAGTGAAAAAGTGCTTTCCTCCTGCAGCACTGGAGCCCAGCTGCAGACAACTGGAAGATAACTGGACTGGGCATGCCAGAGTCAGTCAATCCCAGCACTCAGCTGATCCCCACTAGAGCTCTATTAGAGCTAGAGCCCTCATACTTACAAATACTGCTTTGGGGTTTATTTCATAGCAAGCAGCATAAGAATTAGAGCCCATAAGATTACCCTTACTCTTCTCTCAAATACTTAATGGAACAATCCAGTAAGAGTTTTCTGTCTACTGAAAATCCTACCAGAGCTGTAGTGTGTTTGTGGCTGCCAGTGTGAGGAAGCTGTCAGAGCAGGGCTGCTTGCACAGAAGGTGAGCTAGGAGCAGCCAGCGCCACAGGACATGAGCAGGGTGGTGGTGGCAACAGGTCCCATCAACACGCCAGCTCCAAGGTCAATCAGGGAAAGCCCAGTGCCAGTTCAAGAACAGGTCTGAGACAAGCTCACTTACAACATGACCCAGGCAAGAGCTGAAGGTCTCTGGGGTTGGAGGTTAAATAGAGCTCCTGGCAGAGGGAGTGAATGTGAGTCCTAGATGAGGCTTGTCAGGGCAATTAAAGCTGATTAGTGCACTCCCAGGCCTGACATCTAGAGTCTACATTATTGGTGATGCATCCAGAGGTCATTTGAATATCAGATGCCAGGCTGAGCTTGCAGAGCTTCCTAATAGAAAATACATTTTTTAATTCAAAAACCAATCAAAATTTGCTCTGGAGTTAGTGAGTTACATGAATTCCTCATCAGAGCCAGACTGGGGAGGCAGTAAAGCAGAAGGAACAGAATGAACTTATTGCAGACAATGATGACTCCAGGTCTGAGTTTCGAAAGGCAGGGATATCAGTGAGGAATGTATTACCATATGTTTGAAAAGAGATTTCAATAGCACCAATCAAGGCATTAGCAGCAATAGGGACAAATCCAAGTGCACTAAAGCTGTTAAGACAGCTCCTGTCTAGCAGTCCTGGCAGCACATTTGATCCGAGGAGCAAGAGGCATCTGTGAATCAAAATCTGCTTCCAGGTTCCCAGGCAGAGGAGGTACCTAGAAGTGCTGGGAGCTGCTTTCCAGTCATTTAAAGCATGCAAGGAAAAATTTAAATGGGAATTAGAAATTTAGTCTCAATTTTTTGCTGTGGTCATCTAAACATAGATTCACAGACATCTCTTGTTTCACTACATCTTGAAAGTGTAGTGATGGCAGAGGTACCAATGCCTAACGGACAGCACAGGCCTGTGGTTTGGATATCTCATCTCTACCCTGTTTTTATTGTACTTCACTTTCTTCACTAGTGTGCTGGGACCCTTCTGCTCTGAGTGCTTCGAGATCTACCTATGAGGTGCTGAGGAGGACCATCACCATGTCCCATTGCGCAGCTTTCCCTATCTGCCAGCTTCCTCTCCCACTGAAGCCACTCCTTCTCAGCACCACTTGGTCACATCTTCTCAATCCTCCTGTGGTGCATTTTTATCCAAGCTGTCTCATACCTCCCTCTTTACCATACCTGTGAGACTGCCCATGCTTCACCTTTCTGTTTCAGGAGGCCTTGGGCTGAGTGTTCTCAGCCTCATCCCTTAGCTTTGGCATCATCTGCCTCTCATTTGCCTGCTACATTTCGCTTCTCAGGACAGGGACCTGCCTAACTTGTGTACTGCAGGGCTCTTTGATTACTGGTTGGGCCAAAACATGCTAAACCAAAACCATCTGCCTTGAAGTTAGACAAAATGCATTGACAGCTGGAAATCGGATGGACAGTTAAAGGCGTAATGCCCTCCAGATGCCTGGAGGAAACAGTTTGTTTTGGCTGCCTGTTTAAGGGAAATAAGGATTTGCAGTGAAGCTGGAAACTGTTAGTCCATAAGTGTTCCTCTTCACTGATCATCATGGACAGAAAGATCCATGGGAGAGACCTAGAAAAATAAGGATAAACAAGGCAGAAGATTCCTGTGATGTTGTAAATAAGCTGAGAGTGCAACTGAGAGCAAATAAACCCAAAGATTTACTGCCTCCAGAACAGCACGTCTGTGGCTGCTCTAGTGGAAGTGGTTAATTGATTGTTTCCCCAGTGAAGCAGGCTCTGACTGATTGAACCATGGAAAGCTCTGATAGATTTTTCCTGCTGGCTCTTTCTCTTCTCACTAGTCATGTAGCTTATATTTTTGCCTTCAGTCTTAGGTGTTTGGGTCAGCCTAGGAAGTTAGGTTTTATAGAGTGGAGTGAGAGGATATACTGCCCTCTCCTTCTTGTAGTCCCCTACAGTTCTGTATGTGCCTGTTTGGAAATAAACCCAAACTCCCTGGTTTGTGTGTGTTGCTCTCTCAGCTCCGCCTGCCCACTACTTGCTCAAAAAAGAGTTCACGTGCTAGGAGAAAAAATGCACCAGAGAAACAAACCCTGCTAGTGAAAACACATCTCGTGCTTAAATCTACTCAGAGTAAATACAGCATCCCTAAGGGTAAGGGGAGTTGAGCTCCTCCTGTCTCACACCACCTCTCCTTCCCCAGGGTGAAGCTGATGCCAGAGCCAGGCAGTTCATAGCTGGTAGTACATGATGTTCTCCAGCTCATGAAAGCAAATGCAAACCTGATCATCGCTGCTCTCCAGGGCTGTAATTGATTCCCTTACCTGACTCAAGTTCCTCTTGGTGTTTCTGGGCAGACTGGAGGGCAGGAGGTGAGGTGTGCTGAGCATGGATACTGATAACCACTGAACATACACCACGGAATGGCCTGGCATTTCCACCTCCAGTCTTGCAGCATTGCAGCAATATAAGATGGTGCTGAGAAATAGTGACCCAATGTGCCCAACTACATCAAGTACCAGTTTCACTGGGCTTGGTTGTATAACTTGTATAACAATATGTATTTTAATTTATTATTTCTTGTTATTTATGTCGAGGGAATATTGCAGACTGATGCTAAACACAGAGTGAAAGCCCCTCTCTTCCCCAAGTGCTCACTATTTAAGTAGTCAAGACAAAGAGCAGAAAGCAATTTAATTCTTCTTATACAAGTTCAGGCTACAAAGCATGGGAGTTTTACTTGGCTTGCCCAAGACCACATAAGGAAAGTATCTGTTGGAGCTAAGAATTGAATGCAGATTTCCTGCCTTAATCTCAAGACTACTGTCTGCTTTTCACTAATGCAAGCAATGTTCTAACCTTAGCAAAATTGCATTGTAAGCCAGACAGGCTTTTATAGCATCCTTTGCTGGCTGGGATCCAGGCAAGCCAGGAGTGCTCTGGTTTGTTGATAGCCCAACCACATACATGTCCTGCTGTGGCGTAGTAAGTGCTGCCCTGAAGAGCCAGAACACTGCGCTGTGTACATGGTGGCATTCAAAATACGCTGCACTTATTTAAACCCAGATCCCATCTAGAAGCAGTTTTGTGTTCAGTCTTGCAGTTCTTCCACCCTTTTCTCCTAATATCCTGTTGACTTAAAGTCTCATCTCTCTTGCTATCAAAACCAAGCCCACAAAGGTGCTAAACCACTAGTGAGACAGAGCGAAGAGGATGAGTAATGTGATACCGTCATTGTTAGGTCCCTTGCTAGCCTTGCTTCTCACATTTGTCTAGCCTGCCTTTTCCCAAGGGTTAAGAAAACTTGAGGCTACGCAGTACATGCTGTACTCTGTTTTTACTGCTGGTAGCTACTAAATCTGGACAGGTTCAGCTCATTCAGTGGCTTCCAACCCCTGGGAGCAGGAGTGTGGGAATGGGTTGGCCACTCCATGGGGTATAACTCAACAGACTACCCTCTGCTTCACTGTGCCTTCCCAAATGCTGGGGCTTTGTGTTGCTTGGTGGTTTTTTTTCAGTTCAGTCAGACAAGATGGTAAATGGATGTTAAATCAGGCTGATTCTTTTCCAGTGACTAAAATGTGGACCCAGACTGATGAAGTGCAGGGTAGTGGTAATTTGCAGACACATGTTGTCCCAATATTCAGCTACAAGCAAGACGGAAGAGGAGACACCTGCATGCAGAAAATATTGTTAAGAGCAGGTTCTTGCTTATCCACTTCCCTGATTTACCATAAACACATCACCTCCCTAGGGGCCGTGCTATTCTCCAGCTCTCCAGACTTTGAAATGTTAGGCACACTGAGGAAGAGTTTGAAAGACCTGGGAAAAAGAGGATAGAAGAGCAACAGCAAGAAAGAAGCCAAAACCGCTGAACTTTGGGAAGCACAAGAAGAAGAGGAAAGGACTGGAGACTTTAACCAGTCCAAAGAAGTTTTGCGGCCACAGGCAAGTTCAAGACAGCCAGAGAAATGGACTTAGGGCCAGGAACAAAAGTGAGACACGAAGTAGGAGCTCATTTAGCTACTCTATAAAGCTTAATGAGAGAAAAGCTCACCTGGAAACTCAATCAATAGTTATAAACATCCGGATATTAAAGCAGCAGGTTGATTGGCCACAAGTGGTACAGTGCTGCAGCTCAGGTGGATGTCTGTCCTGCATGGGTGTGAAAACAAAGAGGCTGCTTTTGAAAACCTGGACCACAGTGTCTTCATTCTACACAGCATTCTGTGGAGTGGAGATTTTGTGGAAAATATCCTGAAGGTTTGAGTGAAAAGCGTTAGCAGATTGTGGCAGAATGAAAGCATGGAATTGTGCAGACAACCCACTTCCTTCAGTCCTTTCATTCATACCCGCTTATGGTGTTGGCATTGTCACAAGTGGAGGCGATGCTGGGAATGACAGGTGGAATTTAGTGCATTTGAATTTTAATCAGCAATTATTGTAAAACACAATAATGCTTCAACTAGTGGGTAATTTAACTCCAATTCCAAAAATATAGACTCATCCACTCTAGCTGTAAATTTCCAGCCTCTTTCCTCCAAACAAACTAGCATATAGAAATGTATGAATGATAACCAAGCAAAGTAATGATGGCTGGAGAATTAAGATGGTTTATCCAGCCAAATTACATAGCAGTAGTATGGCACCTGTCCCAAGCCATACTTAGAAAACTTCTCTCATTGACATTAAAGAGACTATGTGTCCACCTGATTCCCCCTGCATACACACAGTGTGTGTGAAAGGAGAGTTTAAATACTGTTGTAACGCTAACATTCAGTGCCAGGACTGGCAAGTTCTGCTTACCTGTGTGACTAGATCATTTCCTGGAAGGAATACAGAAAATAGATATCTTGTCTTTCTGATATTAGCTTCCAAGTTTGACAATACAAATCTAGGGTTTTAAGTAAGGATGTGTTTGTGAGCTGCCTCAACGTGCTGTAGTTTAGCAGCCCCCAGTGCAGAGCACCTCCAGCCATCCCTGGGAAGCATCCCATAGCAGGGATCACCCCATGCCCTGGGCAGCCCCAATGCCCCAGGCTGGCTTTGCAGGGCTTGAGTAGTTCAGCCCCTCGTCAAGAGGTCAAGAAACCCAGAAAATCATAGAATCCCAGACTGGTTTGAGTTGAAGGGACCTTAAAGCTCATCCAGTTCCAACCCCTGCCACAGCAGGGACACCTTTCTGTAGAACAGCTTTCTCCAAGCCCCTGTGTCCAACCTGGCCTTGAACACTGCCAGGGATGGGGCAGCCACAGCTTCTCTGGGCACCCTGTGCCAGCGCCTCGGCACCCTCGTAGTAAAGAATTTCTTCCTCATATCTAATCTCAGTCTCCTCTTTGTCAGGTTAAAGCCATTCCCCCTTGTCCTGTCCCTACAAGCCCTTGTCCAAAGCTCCTCTCCAGCTTTCTCCTAGCCCCTTCAGGAACTGAGAGCTGCTCTAAGATTTCCCAGAGCTTTCTCTTCTCCAGGCCGAACAAGGGCATGTGAACTCTGTGTTGCTAAACTAGCGTGCTGCTGGTGCTGGAGCTAACTGTGAGCTGATTTCGTTCAGGTTTTCCTGCAGTCTGTGGCATAAACCCTCCCTTAGAGCAGATGCTCTCAGCAGCTCAGTGAATGGTAATTTAATTTAGATTTAAAGTTAGGATTTAGGTCTTTTAGTTGCCAGAATAAATACTCATGTGGATGAAATGTTCCTCACAGTAGCATGCCTCATCTCGACATTTCTGCTCCCTCCATAGGAGTGGCACATTGGGATCCTCCATGCTGCTGAAGTCCATGGTTTTGGGACTACCACCCCCTTTGCACACATGCTCTCAGCCTAGGAGGCAACAGGTTTGTGAAATATCTTTTTTAAATGAGTCTGCAGAGTCTGTAATAAGAACAGGACAGAAATAATCCTGTGCGCAGCTTCCTACAGATGGGCTTTAGTACTTGTAAGAGTTGTAGCAAATGGATTTGCTCTGGGCTTGGATAGACATTGACAGATTTATAGAATGAGATGCAACATAGTGGCTGCAGCAAAATTGCTTCTTGGAGGGAGAAGTCACTGCAAGCACTTGAGGATACTCCAGATGTGTTGCCGTCTTGCACCTGCGCTGAGGCTGGTCTCAGCCAAAAGAGCTTTTGTGTCCTACAGCGTGGGGCAAGACCCTAGAAACCAGTGGAGAAAAGGAAAAACACTTTTTCTTCATCTCAAAAGCCAGCAACAGTTTGGTAAAACACATTTGTATTTTTATAGTTCTGCCCCAAAGGCTGCATTTACCCTTTTTCTTGTTTTTTTGCTCTGCCTTTTCTCTCCGTCTTTCCTCCAGGCTGCGATAACCGTGTTCCAAAATGAGAGGAAGATTTGCTTGTCTGCAGTTACCAGAGGGGCTAAATTTGTTATACATTATGCACATTTTTCACGATGCAGCATTTTTTGCTGAACTTGAGAGGAATAATGTTACATAAGGAGCCCCAACAGATTGTTTATAGAAGACTATACAAGGCAAATAATTTGAAGCTGTGACTCAAACTGTGTAACTACAAACTGAAGGCAAGACCAGTTATGATCAACCAAATGATAGCACAAGGTTTACCATAATACCCTAAAACACTGCATCAACTTGAAAATAAACAGAGATCTCAGTAACCTGCTATGTTCTTCACAGCAAGCTCACATTTAGCTTCCCAACTCTCGTCTGTCTGCTGATGTAACTCATCTTAAAGCCAAAAATAATGTGCATTACCTTTCAAAATGCCTTATCTATATATGCCATCAACGGACTGCCCTTTCAAGTGTTGTAACTCTTAATTCTCTAAATTTAGAAAGCTCTAGGAGATGTAAGGGATTTTGTACTGGTAAGAATATATATCTTCTGAAAGTTTAAATTAAAGAAGAAAATGATAAAATTCACTACAAGCATATCTTGGAAATATATTTTTACATGGATTGCTTTAGTAGTCTCAGAGCCATTATATTTCTTATCATCTGTCTATAAAGATAGATTGGCTCTGGTACTACCAGTAAAAGCACAGATAATGTTTTCATGTTTTTACAGACACTATATTTAACACTAAATGCTTGGATATATCACTGCATTTCTTATCTCACCAGTCTTATTTTTATTCCCCTCTTCACATTTAATTTCAACTTTTTTTACATTTGCAAACTCATCAAATCCTTCATCTTTGTCAGTCTTTTTGAGGCCATCGTTGTCAACACTCCCAATGCAATTCAGGCTGGGTTCCACACGTTTTGCCACAGAGAGCTCTTCAAATTGCTTCCAATCTTCAAAATTTAGTCCCACTCATTCAAATACTCAGTGAAAGTGCTGTAAAACCAGTTTACCATATTTTTTCTTGCTGCTAAAAAGACTCACTTTCAAGTTCAACTGTTAAAGTGTTTTTTATTATTGTTGCCTGAAAACATGCCCTTTTTGTACTTCAATGTTTACCTTTGAAGGCTTGGTGTTTCCTGTTTCACAAAGGTTCAGTGTTCAGTTTCCTAGAAAACAAACCATCTTCAGCTGGCTTTTGACAAAATGGAGTTGCAGCAGTGATTCAGGACTGCTGAAAAACTGCTTTAATAAAATAGGACACTTGTATGAAAGAAAATATGGTTTGAATGCATCTCAGAGGTCAATAAATCCGTTGCTGGCTGTAAAGATAACCACCTTGTCTTACAAGGTCCAAGACTTGCTTTTAGTTTACTTCAATAAAATTGTGAAGGATGTAGAAATATGGGAAGGAGGTGTTCACCACTGACTATGCACCAGCACATACTGTACTAGCTCTTCTCTGGATCCCTTGTGAGCTGGGTGGACAAGGATAATCCCCACCCTGGAGGCTGAGGTTTAGGGGTTTTTTTGTTTTGTGAACACTGTGTTTGCTTTTCTCCCTCCTGCCTGTCTAAAATTGACATCAATAAAGGAGGCAGGAATTTTGTTTCTCCAGCAGTGTCTGCCCAAGGTCCTAGTAGACTCCTCAGCATCAGTACCAGTCCACTGTGGGGATCCAGTGGCTCAAGTCCATTTTCAGTTTTTTCTTGGTTTTGCTCTTCAGGACAAAATACACTCAATGCTGGAGCTCTGGATGGACACTGGAGGAGATGCTACCCCTATACACACTTCCCTCAGTCCCTAGCTGATTGCTCTGCAGGCATCTGCCCAGCTTCCCTGTGCCAGGAGCTCTACTCCATATCACAGCCAACAGTTACAGTGGCCTTACACATCCAAGTATTTGAAGGAAATGTGAAATACTGAGATATGAATAGATTAGATGTCTGGGCAGCTGAAAGCCCGGCTTAAACTCAGAGCCCTGAATTCCCTGTAAACTCTCCTATGTTGAGAACTTTGCAGCAGAAACCAGCGCACCCTGTGAGGTGTACTCCAGCCCCATGGGGTTTGCTCCCACTGCCTGGTGCACAACTTGTGGAGGTTAGTCCTTGATGAGAGGAAGAGCATCTCCTTATGGATAGCAGGGTTTCTCTGATACTGGTTGCTTTTCCCAACTTGTAGCTAGACCTGCGCCGCCTCCCTGCTCTTCTGTGGCCCCTCAGGCATGCACATGGAGCCAGAGGCAAGCAGTGCTGTACCAGCACTGTACTGGGTGAGATGCCTGGCATGGCACTGTCCCCCATCAGAGAAAAATATGGAAACTGCATCCATATCCAAAAGATTTTGATATTTAGTTTTCTTTCCATTTGATTTAGCTATTTTCTGAAACAATCTCAGCAGTGAAAAGCCTTTTCAGAGTAAAACAGGAGGTTTTCTTTCTCCTGAAAACGCTGAAGCAAGATGTTTTGATGCTGCCAGATCTTTTTGTTTGTTTGTTTCATTTCAAAACAACATTCCAGTGAAATGCAGTCAACTTTATGAAGGACTTTGATTTTGATGGGCTGGTGTATGATGGCTTAAATATTTTCCTGGCTATCTCCACTTAGGAGAAGTGGGAAGGAAGGCAGAGCTGATGTCACACAGTGCGTTGCAAAACTGGCACCAATCTCATAAACAGCCTGAGGAAGCAAGGGAACATGGTGTGGGTGCATGTGGGGCTCGGAAAGGACATGCTAAAGGAAGAGAGAGTCATGGAAACGTGTCTGATGGCAGGTCCATGGAACCATTGGTGGCCTGGTTCTGGTACTAGCCTCTGTCGCTGACTTTCCAAGTGACTCAAGCAAAGTGACCTTAAGAAGGAAATAATAGAGTGACTCCTCAGACCACTGCATCTGCTGAGAATTTAGGCTTTTTAGGGTTGTGATACCCTTTTGCATTGTCATTTTGAACAGCAGCTTGAACAACACAGCCCTCGTCTAGGGCTCTTTGCTTTGTGCAAAGCAAGAAGATTAATTGCCTGGACCTGTGAGTTTTTGTTAAGACAGGCTGGGGCAGAAAAAATTAAATGCATCCTGCAGACACAAAAAGAAACCCGGGCTTTGCAAAGTCAAAGAGAAGCAATTTTGCCCTCCTGGGAACAGCAAAATAGGTTGGGATGCCAAAAATAACCTGATACTAGTTATAGATGCTCCAGCTCTTTTACCGAGACATGAAAACCTGAGCTGAGTTTAATACAAGACACTTCTTTAGTGTCACTGTGACCTTCTGCAGATTTCCCACCCTAGCTCTAACTAAATTACAGCTGAATCCATCCTGTCACTTCATTGCTTTATTCTGGCTCTTGCACTGAACTGGGCTCATGAATCTCAGTGAGATTCAACAGATCCGTTTCATTTGCATGAAAACCTGGTTCCCAAGTGGCTGGTCCATGTTGTCAGGGAACAGAGTGGAATTTGGGCTCCTATTCTCAGAAACACCCAGATGAAATGGGAGCTTCTCAGTGGTGGTTCTGGGATCAGGGTTCCTGCTTCTATGGGTTTAGGGTTGGAGACCCAGCTGGCTTAGGAGGTTTAACACTTTCACACTTGCATCAGCAGAGCAGCAACCGACACCAGTTTCAGAGGGAACATATTTGGCCCTCTTCAGAGAGTTACAACCCAAGGATTTTCCTGAGGGAGATTATCTAAACCACAAATCAAGCTGGTGAATTCCTCCTCTAGAGACCACTGGACACAGGGAACACAGATGAGATCATCCGAATAGGGCCGCAGAAGAGGGGGATGAGCACACACAGGCCTTCCTGTTCGAGCACACAGAGCAGCCCCAAGTGCTCTCCATGGGAGTGGAGGAAGTTAGAGGCAGGAGGTGATGGCAGGGAGGGGTTGAGATGTGGAGTTTGGTCCTTCTCCTCCCCACCTTTTCATTACAGCTATTATGTATTTCTTATGCTCTTTTCTAGTCTCAGGAGAGCCAGACCCTGCTCTGTGTTTTGGAGAAGCCATGAGCTGGACAGGGGCAGGATTTCAACTGGGGACAAGTGTCAACAGTCTGATATTAAGGGCTGGGATGCTCATGCCTCCTTTTCCCTCTGCCCTTGCTCCTGAAGTGCCTGAGCAGAGGTGTGAAGAAGGGCAGCCAAGGGGGTCACTGGAACAAAGAGAGATAAACAAAGGATAATCTTTGAGGCAATAATTCATCATTTAAACCCAAAGCAGAGAAACAATTTCCCAGCTAGCACAGCATTAAACAGACGGACTAAACCACTTCGGCAGCAAACAGGTGTATTGGTGCTCAGAAAACCCATCCAGCCACAGCCACAGGGCAGTTATCCCATGACTCAGGTTTTTCCAAGCCTGGATGGCTAAATCACTCA
>JBCJKH010054444.1:4364-14564 GCA_039877255.1 Loriculus beryllinus
GGTTGTTTAAAGCCCCGTCCAAACTGACCTTAAATCTTCCCAGGGATGGAGCATCTACCAACTCTCTGGGAAACCTGTTCCACTGTTTCACCAGCCTCATTGTAAACAATCTATTCCTTGTATCTAGTCTGAATCTCCCCTTGTCCTGTTGCAACAGACTCTGCTAAAAGGTCTGTACCCATCTTTCTTATAAGCCCCCTCTAACTACTGGAAGGTAGCTAAAAGGTTTCCCAGGAGCTTTCTCTTCTCCAGGTTAAACAAGCCCAACTCTCTTGGCCTGTCTTCATAAGAGAGGTGCTCCAGCCCCCTGATCATCTTCGTGACCCTCCTCTGGACTCACTCAAGTGCATTCACATCCTTCTTGTGTTGGGAGCCCCAAAGCTGGGTGCAGTACTGCAGATGAGGTCTCACAAGAGGGGAAGAATCACCTCTCTTGAACTTCTGGCCAAACTTCTTTTGATGCAGCCCAGCATATGGTTGTCTTTCTGAGCTACAAGAACACACTGCCAAGTCATGTCCAGCTTTTCATCCACCAGTACCCTCAAATCCTTCTACTCAGTGGTAGTACTCTCAATCCCTTCATCTCCAGCCCATATTGATACTGGGGATTGCCCCAGCCCAGGTGTAGGCCTCTGCACTTGGCCTTGTTGACCCATAAAAGATTCACATGGACCCACTTCTTGAATTTGTCCTGGTCCCTCTGCATGGCATCCTGTCCCTCTGGCATGTCAGTGATGACATTTTTTAAAGAGGCTTATGTTACAGGATGATAAAAAAGAAGTGGGAAGAGCTGAACTCAGCAGCAATAAGCACTACAATTTTTATGCAAGAGGCTCTAAAATTATAATGACAAGAAACAGAAATGATGGCACGTGGTAAGAGAATTGCCCTCCATAGAGAATCCGTATGCTATCAGCAACTCTTTACATTCCGTATGCACTTCATAATGGATGCAAAAAGATCTTTGTGGAATGAGAACTAATAAATGGAGCCTTTTTGTTTGGTTTTTTTAATTGCTGATATGATTCTATATGCTGTTAAAGGAGATGCAGAGTTTTCAAAGCTTCTGACAGTGGAGAAGAGGCAGCACTCACCATCATGCTTCCAACTGCTTTTTTGAAAGAGTGCTAATAAAATCTATAATGGTCTATACGTATGTCTGGAAATGTATTAGGCTGATTTTAAAATAATTCTTGCAAATATTAATGTTAAAAAGATGTAGATATTGATGAGTATCAGGGCCTTCATTTTCACTTGGCTTCTAAATGTGAAGAAGAATAGAAAGTCAATAAAAAATGACAGTTAATTTTTAATCACTCGAATAATTAAATAACAGCATTGTCCCAGCTCTCTGATTTACTATTCATAAGTTCACAGTGTACTTCTTTTAAGAAAGATGATACATCTCATACATCTAATGAGTATTTCTCAAGGGATATAGCTCCTGGCAGAGGCAGAGAAGTTAAAATTTAGCACTTCAAATGAAAAAGTAGTAGGAGTAGTAGTAGTAGAAACACATTTTTTTTGAAACTAACAGTTGCAAGTACCATGGTAAGATAGCACTTACACTCTCCTGCAATGAAGAAAATGTAAAAATCTGTGACAAGTAATAGACTGAAACTATTTTAACTTAATATCAAAGTTTTACATTTGAGGATCCTATGGCTTATTGCCCTCTGTCTGACATGAACATGGAGTTCTATGAATGGTGTTACATCTACATATGGCCCCACCTCTACAGTAAGCCCCACAGACAGGTTCCTTGCATAGACATCACTGGCACTCTGCCTGGTCATCTATTTGTATAGATCATTACAAAATCAGAACCTGTACACTTATGTCCTTGTTTAGGCTGGAATAGAGTTAATTTTCTTCCTAGTAGCTGGTGCAGTGCTGTGTTTTGGCTTCAGTCTGAGAACAATGCTGGTAACACACTGATGTTTTAGTTTTTGCTAGTACTATGGAGCACATCTAACTTTTGAGCAGTTTATGCTCACATAAATCTTTCTATTATGGCTTTAATCTACAACAACCGCCACACAAAGTGTTCCTAGAATATGAAAAAGGAGGCTATTTCAAAAGATACATAGAAAATCTGTAGATAACAAATCTAGATTGTGATCTGCATCAAATGAAATGATTAAGGATGACATTTGTAAGACAGCTTGAGTGAATACTGTTTCACAAGATGTGGTTACTAATGATTCCATTTATTAAAATAATATTTGGAAAAAAGTTCATATTTATTATATGCAGCATGAGTTTCAAACAGTATTCATCCTCTAAAATCCATTTGGTAATTGTAATTTTAAAATCCCATTTCCCAGTTTTTGGGTTCAGCTTATCTCCAGCTTACCAGGTTCATTGACATTAGCATAGAATGCAAAGTATTTCCAGATGATGTCTTCACATTTAGGAAAGCAGATAAATAGTTTTGAGGTTTTCATTGGTATTCTCCACTCACAAATATCCCAGTGAGATCTGACTAACTTAATTCTAAGCTTAATTTTATTCATATCATTATTGTAATGTTTGGTAGTACACAGAAAAGAGGCTCACATCTTTTTGACACTTGAACACCTTATATGAGTCAGGAAAGACATTTATTAAAAGACTTGACTAAAATAAATAAATTAAAACTGTAACAATTTACTAATGGAAATTGTATCTCTTGTAAACAGCTTTACTAACTCTTTTTCAAAACAGCAGCAATGGTAAATAATATAGAAATATTATTGAACTGAATTCTATTGAATTTTAAACCTATTGCTGAAATATTAAGTTTAAATGTACAAAGAAATGGAAGAGAAGCAGAAATCCAAGAAACAAAAAATTTAATTATGCTGAGTCATATAAAATAATATTGTTTTAAGATGAATAAAATGATCAGCTCTAATCTGTTCTAAGACTGTTGTGTCAATGTCTGTGCAGATCTACTGCAGTGAAGCTCCTGAATTATTATAAAGTTATTTGTATTCTGCAAGCTAGAAACATCAGTGAGTGCTGGACAATGGCTGGAAGAATTTTAAAATGTACAAATGTTTAAAACCAGAGACGGTTAAAAGGACAAGCCTTTTGCATGGAGAATTTCAGAAAAACATAATTCTGAAAGAATTCTGTCAAGATTTTTCATGTACAAAAATTTTATAAAACCTAATAATTTTTACCTTGCATCCTTGTTCGTTTGGTCATTTATGACCATTTCCTACTGCCAGAACAGTAAGTCAATGCAATTGTATAGTAAAGCAATAAATAGTAGTAAAGATCATAATACAAAAATTACATGTAAAGAGCAAAAAACTATTTTTAAAAAGGTTTTCTTTCATTTTTTTTTTTAAAGACATGTTACAATAGCACTGTTGGGATCTATTTCTGAGGACTGCTATAGCAGTTTCTTTTTAATAGGAAAACAGCAAGAGTCTGAAGTACAAGGAATGAATGGCAAAAGATTGTTTATCTTTAAAATTCGATTGTCACGCTCGCTCTTTTACTTAGAACTCTTGAATTCTTGATCTAATTCTTCTAATGACCCTCTTTGCATCCCCAGATTCTAGTAGCAGTTCAAAGTCCCAATGTCTTGTCTTTATCTATTTGTGTCCACACCTAATTAGGCATTTGATATATGCTTATCCAGAAAGCTTTAGCTATGGCTAACTATGGCAGGCTGCACAGAGAATTTTTGGACACAGGAGTTATCCACAAACACTTCCAATGGCTTTGACAAGGTCTGTCTGATACATTATGTGTCCACAGATTAACCATATGTAGACTGTTTTATTCTAGCTATTTATCTCCTCATAGCATGAGACAGTGGGATGAAAAAAAAAGGGGAGGGGGGCTGGGTGGTGGAGAAAAACTTGGGGAAAACCACTCTTGTACCTTTTGTCTACCTGTGTTTTTCCAGAACTCCCTTGCCCCTAGAGTTGACAGATGACACATGTTGGCTTGGGGAACACTTGCTTTTGAAGATTCAGTCTGCATGCACAAAAAAATACACTCACTCTTTTTGACTCCAAGTCTGGCACAACCTAAAATTTCCTTCATCATTACTTTGGCTTTTGACATAAGAAAGACCTCAGTTTCCCACTCTCTGTAAGAATCCATTCCGCTTGCTAAGGAGACTAGACCTAACCTATACCAAGGGGCACAGCCCAAGCTGTCAGGGGGAGTTTTACATGTTCTAAAAAAAGAAAAGGGGATGATAGTGTTCAACTGTTGAATATCTTTCACCTTGACACTGACACAGGAGTTAAGCTGTATGGCATCAAACATCTATGTAATTCCTAGCAAACTTTAAAGACATTATTTGGGTCAATACAAAATATTCCTCATGAGTGCTTTGGTCAGATTGTTGAACTAGACCAGATGTTTGCAAACTTACACAGCATCACAAAGTTTGCTTTTCTTACAATTCCTGCACTCTTACTCTAACATGGTGATTTTGAAAATATTTATCAGGAAACAAAACATGTCCTAGTGTACTATTGAGGCTGGGACAGATACTTTTCTCAATATGAGTTAGGTTTTTGCTCCTTTTCTTTCCCAGCATCAGATCTGTCAACACTGAATGTTGGTCTCAAGTCTATTAAGGGGGAGCAAGGGTGTGAGGAGAATCATGCTATAAGTTTATGTCATGGGCTCAGATAGTAGTTCTCTGTTGTTTAACATGGGGTGTGCACACAGTATGTCCAGTTGTTTCTGTTGATGTATTTCTCAGTCCCAGTGAGACCATTCTATGGGATTATCCTATGGCTCACAAGCTGTCTGTCTTGGCATTCTGACATTGATGGGGCAATCCAGTGAACAAAAATTTATTATTATCTAGCTTGTTATAGAAAAGGCATATTACTCCTGAAGACAATGTGGCATGATATGAAGGTTAGAATATGCTTTTACAGTAATATCTTCATGGGAATATGTTTGCAATTAAAGTTGGTCCAAACTGGGGAGCTCCAGAGTGCCATTTCACTTACATTGTCTATGAGTATGTCTTAGAATAACTAAGACATAGAGAGCTCTGGAGTTTCCCACACACCAATCAAGCCACTCTTATAATGCCCCAGGAGCACCACTGGAAATTACAGCGTTTTACCTACAGAGTTTGGGATACTGTTGCAGGAGCATAAATATAATCTGGGACACAAATTATTTTCTGGATCATGTTGCTACCTTGTGGCCTTGGCACAATATTACAACGCATACTGTACCTAATTTTCAGCAATAATATCTATCATACCCAATGGATAGGATGCTCGGTGCCTTCTTATTGGTACATTCAGAAGATCCATTTCCTAGACAACACATGAAAATATTACTTACCTCAGTGGCCAGATGGCAATCAAGACTAAAATTTTCTTTGGGAAGGAAAATAAAACAATGAGGACAGATTATTAGAACTGCTGAGTGAACCTGAGGTATTCTGTACAGGCGAAGGGGCCCAGACAATCTCCAGAGTTCCATGTCTGTCAAGAAACTGCCTTTCAAAGAAAAAAGGTAATGAAACCTCCTAAAAGGTCTCATCCATATCTTGAGAATGTGGTTGAAAGGATACATAGAATCATTAAGCAGTGCCTGTCACCACCATCAAGAAAAACAACTGACAAGACTGTTTTTCTAAGTACACCTGCCTGACCTGTCAAGGCATACCAATCCAGCCCCAATAAGATTAAGTTACTCTCTCAATGCTTTAAAACCATAAGGTAGAATTCCTGATAAAAACGTTAAAAGATACATTAGTTTGAGAGAGCTAAAACTGCAGTCATGAATAGAATGATAAATAAGACTACACTAGTTCTTTGTTTTCTTCAGTTAACCAACATATGTTTTCTTAACCATCTACTGAAGGGCAACTATAAATACTAGGAAAATCTGCTTTGATCGAATCTATTAAACTTGAATACATATCCCTAGGGGGTTATTGATTCTGTCTTAGCCTAACTTTCAAAGCTGATCATTAAATTTGTTACTTGAGAAATTTATCCCACTTAACATGTTGGCCTGATTCAGGCTTTTGAGCACCCTAAAGTCATTTAATTAAAACCAGTTAACAAAATGGGCTTTTAAAGAAAAAGAATCATAAAAGATTATATGGTTCAAATTGCAATCCTATTACTAACATTTACTCATAGGAAAGATTTATTCTTACAGTCTTAGCAAAACTCTATTGGTAAAACACTTTATTTGGAAAAAAACCCCACATAAAAATAAATTGTTTTGCTGGTCCACCTAGGATTAAAGCCTGAGGAATCAATATTCCTGTGTAGCCTGATAGCCATTTTTCTTTTATGCTACTGAACTGCATTTGGAAAGCTGTTTCAACTGTTAACCCTGAAATACAGGCCCCTGATTTCTGATACTGCTCAAGGAACGTGATTTCCTACAGATTCAATTTTCAGATTTACAAGACACCACAACAAAGTCCTACTGAAAGAAAACTAATGTAATAAAATTTTCAATAGTCTACCTAGACCAACTTATAAAGAGAAAATATATTTTAGAAAGTGTGTAATAAATGGAGTTTTTTAATAGATAAAGAGTCAAATCAGTTCCATCTTGAACCTGAACTTGGACAAAAGCATTCTGTTCCTCTTTGGATTTCAATGAAGCAGCGTATATCGTCCAAGACACCTACCTGGGAAAAATGACTCAGGTCCATTTAAAATAAATTTTAAGTGAAATCATGTACCTCAGTGTCTTTTCACACATTTCTTCACCCATGAACCTTCAGTATATTCAGAAGCTTAAACCTTCCCACACAACTATCACATATCTTGTCAACAGTTCAAAAGACCATTGAGTTTAATAACTGTATGGATACAGAAACTTCACAAGATTCAGAAAGGCATACATCATGCAGAAGAATGGAGAGAAAAAGAATAAAACTGATGGAGAATTGTCAGCTACCCTGGTAGTGCTCATTGAGCTCCCACCTTTACAGCTGATTATCTTAGATGTCATAGATTATCAAAAAGCTTATAAACCGCAGGAAAGACACATTCTATACAGAATACTTTGATCAAAAATTATTTTCTTTCTTTATTCAGTAAGAAAGATTCTCATGAATCACACAAGATGGTCTCCATTTAGGCAGCAAGGCTAATTCTCAGATGAGAGAGTTGGGTACTTTTCACTCCTAGAGTTTTCAAAGAGCAGCTTATCCCTGCATGAAACCTAAAGAGCACCTGGAATAAATAAAAGAATAACAGCTTTTCAGAATCATACGTTTCCACTTTGGAAAAACAGCAACATCGCAATTCTAATCTCAGGTTCTGTTTATCCAAACAGATATTTATCTAAAGAACCACTACATGGAGATTACAAAAGCTACAGATCCAGGCTTTACTAGGACTCTTACGTGGAATTTGTCTGAACTTGTTTCACTTACAAATCATGTCTTACGAGATACTTTCAGGTTTGCTAAAAGGGTTTTTCTTCTTCCTGCCTTGCACTTTGGAGACCGTTGCAAATTAACCTCTTTTAATCCTGAAGTTTATTTAATTAATGACTTTTCTGGATTTTACTTATCTGAAGCAACATATGGATGTAATTTCAATTGTAACATAATCCCAAACCTGAATGCCCAATCCGTGCCAGACAATTACAAAATTCAACCCTGCTTTATTTCTTCCACTTGCTGCTTTTATGTTCACTGATGATGATTTTCAAAAGATCTTCATCCCTTATTTTAATCAACACAAATGGAAGTTAATAGAAAAATCAGGAAATACAAAGTTTTAAACGCTTTAAAGCTCCAGGCTCAACCTACAAATGATAATTAATGCCAGTTTTAACCTGTTAAAGTTAGATGTGCCTCTTAACTTTCAAAAATATATAAGCAACTAAACCCAAATATTTTCAATAGTAAAAGTAAGCAATAACTACCATTCAAATTTCTAATTTATTCTTAGATTTGCCCAGAAAAAGTAGGTCAGTAGAATTTAGTGGATTTTACTATTTTCCTAACATAATATGCTTCTGTAATTCTTAGTTGGTTAAAAGCAGTTTTGCCTCTTAATCTTCCCTGAACGTGTATGATTTGATAGTAAGTCAGCATTTACACTTGTGTGTAAACACAGAAACAGCTAAAGAACTGATCCTGTGTTTGCATAAGACTCACAACAATAACACTTTACAACTAGTGATATTATTTGAATTAGAAACTTCTTGAAAACAAAAGGATAGTACTTTGATTCTAAATATTATCTCCGTAACTCAGAAGGGTGAGACACCATCTTGTTTCACTTAGATGGAATAAACTGACACAATGGAAAGCTTCATATAATCTGAACATGTAAAAGGGTTAAGAAACCATACAGTATCCTCAACTGGTGAGTCCAGCTTTCTGACAAGTATAACTTGCTAGACACCAAAAGAATACTATAGTTCAGAATTTAAACATACAAAAATCACAGGATTATCTGCATTTGTGATTCAATTCCACTCCCATGCTGCTTTGAAATGTGTAAGGGAGTATGCCCTTTAACAAAAAACAGAGCAACTCCACATTTACTAATTCTTTATGCTACTGACAAGATAATTTAACAGCTAGCTTTTTACCACCTATTGCATAAATATGATGCTATACTGGCACTATTTGCCTGTCAAATTATTGAACAAATACCAGCATGTTGCTGAATTCTTCTTTCCAGTATATTTATCATCTTAAAATGATACCCAGAAAACACAGAAACATTAACAAGTGTGTAAAAAGAGCAAAGAAGGAGAACCTATAAATCTTGTTGATTATTTTGTAATTGGTTTTGCTTAATATACCTTACGTTCTTTAAGGAGTAACCACAGTGTCCTAGGTTAAATTATACAATGATATTTGAAAAACAGCACTATGAGGCATTGCTGTATTCTTCTTTTTATAAATCACTGTTTCAATACAAATGAAAACTTTTTAGACCCTCCATACACACAAAATTTTCTGACAAATGTGCAGAACAAGAACTATAGCTTTACTCTTGGCTTCTAACAGAAAATCTTTGGAGTTATCATTGGATTAGTATTAGACTAGTAAAATTTTCCAGTTCTTCTACTCTGCAAGAATTCAACTAGCCTAGGTACCTGACAGGTACGACTGAGGTATCACTTATTCTTGATAAGTTAACATGAAGCCTTAAATCTTCTGTCTTCTGTAATGGTACTGTGTATGTTCCACTAATGCCATGTTTGACATTTACTTTTTAAAATGTCACAATGCACTCTTTGCAGTTAAGAATCTTTGGGCCAGTCTCACATTAAAAGGTCAGCGTTTAATGTATCAGCCAGAGACACCAGAGCTGTAACTGTGGGCCTTATGGTCTCTGTGCTGGATTAGCCTAAGTCGCAACAGCCCCTGGTAGAGAGGGACACAGAGTCTGAGGAGAAATCCATTTGGAGAGAAAGCAGACCTTGCAAAGAAACACTGGAGCAACCTAAGCGAGGAAAGCACAAGAGAGAGAAAAAGACATTTTTCCTTTTTCATTGGGCCTTTTGTTTTGCTTATGTGGCCCAGTGCAGTACTGTGCAGAGATACCCAACTACTACAGAAATAAGCAATGCAGTCTGCATCAATCCACCGAGTCTCATATGATACCTGCAGGAAATGTTACTTTGAACATTTCTGCATGGCACATTATGATACTAGATCGTAACAGCTAAGCAGATATAGTATCATATCCACAGTTAAAATATCAGGATTTATCGAGATATATCATTACGTTTTCACTATAGAAGAAAACTGATCTCTCATAATACATCTATGATACTACATTAAAAAAAGGCCAGGGGAGCAAGTTGGATCCCCAGGGACCCCCATCAACACCAAAATCTCCTTTGGTAGCCTGCTTTCCTGCATTGCACTGGCCTGTCTCAGCAAGCTTTCCCCTTGGACAGTATCCAGGCACAGCTGGGACTGCACATGCTAAAGGCAGCTCCCAGAGACAGTACAGAAGAGGAAAGACCAAGTTTAGGCTCCTTTCTCTCTGCATAAACCTCCAGTTGTATTCCAGTAGGATTTAATACCTTAAACATCCCCATACGCATGCATGCCGCATCCCACAGCATACAACACATATTCTAAGTTTCACACAGTCCATACTTTATTTTCTGCTATTGACACTTTAAAATGACACCCTCCACCCAAATGCACACACAACTACAATTTTGTCATGGGCTACTGAGGCCTGGGAGAATCTCAGAGCCAAATGTTATGCA
>JBCJKH010054447.1:0-14556 GCA_039877255.1 Loriculus beryllinus
TCTTTTCCAACCTAGTTGATTCTATGATTATATATATATATATATATATACATATATATATATATATAAAATGGCATGGTCTGCACAAGGTAAGGCAAGGCTTTTGTGCGGCCTGCAGAACTCTCCCCACTGCAAGTGCTGGATTAGTCCACAAAAGCCTTGTGTTTTCAGGTGCAGTTTTGTTCAAACTGTTAACCGGTGCTTGTGCTCCCAAAGGCCTCCTTACATTTACACAAACTGGATTATCAACTAAGCCTACAAAAACACAAGAATATAGTGTGAAAATAACCAATGCTCAGTCAATCCAGGATTTTCTCTCCAAGAGGTAGGAGAAGTTTTAGGAGGTGTTTCTGTTGATTTCTTGTTGACCAAGCATAACGGTTGAGTCCTTGTGGTGTATCTGGTATCAGAGTTACCACAGAGAAAAAAAAAATAGTACCTTTGGTTAATATAAATAAATTAGAATGAGAAGTGATTTCTTATACAAACCCATCAAAAGTGTGCAATGACCTGGTTGTGTATTTTCAGCATATTATATTGTTATTGCTGGGTTACCCAAAAATGTCTTCAGTTAATAACCAGCTGGCATTTTCTTCCAGGCACAAGGCTTTTATGTTGCAAAGTAATTTTTTAAGCAAATTAACTCAGATCTTACATAAATAAAATAATGTTGTGTGAGAGGTCTAAAGTAGTTTCTGGTTAATGTTTTGCTGACAACTTGACTCATTTTATTTGACTTGTATTAAATTTCTTATCAGTTAATGAAACTGCTACACTACTGTAGTTAATTTCCCCATTAGTTCATTTAGTTCCTTGTGGCATCAAGGAAAGTAGCTTATTATATTATACAGAAATAAATTATGAACTAACATACCTCATTACGGATACATTGGTGTATATATATTCATCTACAATGCCAAAATGAACTCCTATGGTTTGGCTGTCCTAGAAATCACCTCTATCTAGGCAATCATGGATAAGCAAAACATTTTTTGCAGATGTGAAAATCCTTTTTTGCTTATAAAATCACTGCAATAAAAACCAGAAGATGGTTATGGCAGATCTGGGTCACTAAGACAATGTGATATGTGCTACTGAAATGTTAGAAGCAGCAATGTATGGAGTCCTTTTAGAGACAGGGGATGCAAAGAATCTCCTTGGTTACCAGAGTCTCATCCCTTTTAGTCATGTCATATAATCTCTTTGGTAAAATGATCAAGCTCCATCTTTATCCATTACTTGCCCCAGAAGACTCTTCTACTTGTGTTGTGATAAGAAAGCTTTTATTAGTTTGTGGTTCAGGTTTTTTAATGGATAAATTTTATGGTTTTTTCCTTGTGGCTGCATCTTTATCAGTTTGAATTTATTCTTTTTTCACATAGGCATAATTTGAGTCATGTGCAGCATTTGGATGAGGCCTTAGCAGTGTTGTCTATAGTGTATTAATACTTTTTTAACTCATTTGGGGCTCCACAGAATAATGTTTGTCACAGTCTTCATTTTAATAGCACATAGCGACTTAGATACCTAGTTGTTTCTCCTCGGTTGCTTTCAACTGACAAGTCCCTTAGATGAGATTACTAGATATGATCTTGCACTTTGACCCATTAGTTCCTGTCCCTTCTGTGGCAGAAATCTAGCATTTTGTATTATGTGAGAAATTCCAGTAAGAAGAATTTAAATTAAACTTTTTAAAATTCAAACTCACAAAAACCTTACTGAGATAAGTGGGTTGATGAATAACCTTATGATTGCTCAAACACTAGGGCCTCAGTACAGTTACTCACGTACCAGTGTAATCCCATAGGAAGGCCACCTGGCCTCCAGCTGCTTCCTGAGAAGGATGTTGGCTCCCCATTTGTCACAGCTGCTGTCCCTGTTCAAATGCTCAAGTGTCTGGTGGGCAGACAACCGAATCCTGCTCTGGGGCTGAGATTCAGGTCCAGACTGAAGTCTTAACCACCAGGTTAGGTCTTCACAGTCTAGGTAGCTACAAGTAAATTAGATGTCTGTGCTTAAAATCATTACAAGGTAGTTAACAGAGCAGGTTGGTTCTAGAGCACATTGCTCAGCTATCCAGATGTGAAAGAGTTGAAAGAAATAATAATTCCCATTGAGAAGTCAGAGAATGAGGGTGCTTGCTAATGGTTTTTTGACATTTCAAAGGAAAAAATTAAACATTTGCACCACAGTAGGGAAGAAATGAGAAATTAGAATGATGGTAACATACATCTCCCATTTCTTCATTTCTGTTCTTCAGCTACCCACTAAGGCAGTAATGCTGGGAGACAGAATATGAACGAACCTGAACAAGTCAATAGGAAGTGAAAATTCCGAGCTAGTGTAATTCAGCCCACAAAGCAGGGGTCCTCTACCATTTATTCTTGTTGTCTTCAAGGCTCCTTATGTAAATATTTGGGATTTTGGCAGAGTACTTTCTCTTGTTATTGAACTGAAACATTTGCTGCAAGCATACTGAATGAAGTCTGCTTCATAATTATTTGCAGTAACAACTCAGCAACAGAGACTTACGGTTGTAAGACTGCCAATTCTGTATTAATGTGATCTTCTTTTCTCCCTCTCCCGGCTGCAGCAAGCACGCAGTTGGTGTAGGAAGTCTGCAAAGCAGAGCAATCAACCATATCCATCTGTGTCAACAGATTCCTGCTTCACCACACTGCCAGCCTTTCTTCCTCAGAACCACCGATCTGTCCCTGAACAATCAAAAGAAATGGGTCAAAACAAGGCACATCACACAAACAGCCTTGGTCATTATCTTGGTTTCTCCCAGCAGGACTTGAGACACAGTGGTCGAGGAGACTTCACACGCAGATGCAGCAGTGCTTCCAGCATTTCATGGTCATTTCAGCGAAGCAAGTCTCTGTTCTGCTTGCCCACAGTGAACTCCTCTTCAGCCTCAGAGACTTCTCATTTCAGCGAACCATTTCAGTTTTCAAATACTGGGTCACCTGCAACTAGGTTAAAAACATGGAGATGCAGCCACAGGCTTAACATTGATGACTTGGAAGGTGCCCAGGAGACTGATGTAGACACAGGGATGAAGCTGTCCTTCTCAGACCTGTCTGTGGTCTCTGCATACTCTGCTCTTAATGGCTTTTTCAATGATTTGGAAGCCTCTCTTCCCCCACAGAAACAAAGTGTCAGTAAGGCTAAACAGGCAGCCACCAGTGGAAGGCCTGTATCAGCTATGTGCAATACCTTTGAGTCAGTTGATTCTTCAATGCCTCCTCTATCTGAATGGTCTTCCAGCTCATTCACATCAGCATCTCTCTCCAAGCAGCACAAACAGTCCTCAAGAGCAGCTCCTTGTTCTCTGGATGATGGTGGAAGTGTTTGCCCAGTTTCATCAGTTAATGAAGAAGAATTTTACATCTGAGGTGTCTCTATTTTACACCTTCTAGGGCAAACGTGTTCTATTTGTGAATGACAGCAGTGGGCCTAGCTTGAGCTTGAAGAAGGTTCTTTGCTGAGGAGGAGCTGATGCAGCAGATAATGCTAAATATTTGAAGAAAACAGATCCCTCAGAGATGGATGTCCCCAAACTATGTACAGTGAAGTAGTCTGAACGTGCACCCTGTACCTTTGTACTGGAGGAGATGATCAGCACCGAGGCTTCTCCACAGCGGTGCGAGGTGGAAGGTTGCTATGACTGACGCTTGATGGTGAAGACAATGACAGAAAAGGCACATAATAATACATTTTTCTTTTGCAGAAAAGGAAGAGTAATTTGTGACACCAAACAGTTTTAACTTTTCTGAGAAATTCCCTTAACTCAGGAAAGATGGAAGGAAAAAGGGGTCTTCTTTCTCTTTCACAAGCTCCAAAGGCAGCTCTAAGCACAGCAGGTCCCAGTAGCACATCTCCAGTAGAGTAGGACAAGAAGTTTTCTGTGAGGACACACACAGTTCCTTCTAATTTCTGAGAGCTGGCAGTGGTGAGGGACGTGAGAAGTTTCATTCCTTCCCCAGGGAAGAAGAAGCTCCATTATATCCAATGATAGTTCAGGATGAGGAAAGTGCCAAAACCTTACAGAACGTTTTCAACTCATATCCTTTCCATCTGGAAAGAAGCCACCTGGGCTACTGTCTGAACCCTGTGGACAGTGGTAACCCAAGTAAACCACTTATAATCCAGGCAGAACAGAGTTTACCTTTTTGGAATACAAATTAAGGAAGATAACCCATCATTTTTATACACTGCTACATCACTATTCCCAAATATATGGCAGCTCCTTATTTTTTAAGGGATTGCTATTTTTCCACTAAAAATAGTTAATGCAGAAACTTATTCTTTGTATTTCCATTTCAAGCATACTTCTCTTTCAAACACCTCTCTCCAAAGAGAGAACAAGTTAAATTTTACTGGATTGTCAAGTAAGTTTTTGAGTACATGTTCTTGATAACTTGTTTTTCTCCAATTAATTTGGTATTAAAAGCAAATAATAAGTTAAAAGCTGTTACTATGACAGCTAAGTACTTTCACCAGGATTTAAGTTGTATAAACATTGCATCATGAAGAGTTACATTTCTGGCAGAGAAGAGGCACTGATTGTAGCTCTGATCTAGCCAATGAGAAAATTAACATTTTAAAATGTGTATGTGTAATGCTGGGCGTAAGCTATATACAGGTACAGATGCTGAAGACTTGCCAGGATGGCATTGTGGTGCATAGAATAAAAATGAATTTGTGAAGAAAAAAATGTTTGCTATATTACCAGGCAGTTTTAATCAGAAGAATTGCTGCTTTGGGGGAAAGAAGTAAAATTAAAAAAGCTCATACATACTCTAAATAACAGTTACAAAAAGTGGAACAGTTTTTTCCTGTTCCCCTGGCTCATTTAAGTAAATGCACAGTTGGTACAAACAATTCTGGAAGGAAGCCTGGGAGAAACTGAGTACAGGTTTATAGGAAGGAGGGGGAATTCCATTAAACCTCCACCCCCAAACCAGAGCAGGCCAGAGAGATGATCAAGAGTCAGGATGCTACTCCTCAAGGCTTTTTCCATTTGCTGTCATTTACTCCACACAAAGAGGCATCAGGCTGAAGTCCAAGTCTCCTCTCTGTGAGATGCTATCATAACATGTACCAGAGGCAGATATTGTCTTCTGTGCTAAACACAAGGTATAAATAGGAGAAATCTATTCAAGCTCTAGAAGAACAGATTGCCAGCCCTCTCCCAAGCTGTTTAGGCTTACTGCAGTTTTGAGTAAATTGTTCTCTTAACAAGTACCTGGAAGAGGAAACAGTACCAATCGAGGATTTGTCATGATGTGCATGTGTTTACTTCTCTATGCTCCTTCAGAGTTCACACAGCCTTTCCTCTGACTTTCCTGGCCTTTTGGTCAAAGCCCCTCTGAACAACTGGACCCAATTTATGCAAAGTTGTGCTCCACATTATTGTTTGCACCCTGTCAAAATACATGTAAGACACTGTGAGGTCAGCCCAGCAGCTTTTCACATCAGCTTGCAGTTCACCATACAAGCAGTGATGCCTATGACAGTCAGGCTGCACAGATTTAAACTTCTGAATCCCTATTTTCTGTCATATTTGTGGTAGTACCAAAATGAGTGATGAAATAACATTGCAAATTTATGGGACAGCCATTTTATCTACACTAGTCACTTCCAGATATGACAACTAACAGGATAAATTTTGTTCAAATCTGATAAAAATTACACTATTCATTATTTGCAACAGGAAAACAAAAAGCCTTTTCACAGTGTTTTAATAACATAGATGACATTTGATCTGAACATGAAATCAAAAGCTGATTTGAAATGATGTATGTCTGATTCTGGCATTATGCCAATATTCAGACTCCTGACAAAAGCTGATTGGGGCTTTTAATAAAGAGGAGGCTTTGAAACATCCTTCTGCCTAGGGTGTGCCTCTGCACGAAGGAGTTCAGCACATCTTGGTGCTGTCTTCTGACACAGCAGGAAACACTGGCACTGGAGCTCTACAAACAAGCACAGGGTAGCTCAAGTGACAGTCATGAGGCTCATGTGTGGCATTAACTGGCAGCTTCACAAGCATCTCAACTCCAAATTTTACCATGTTAATTCTAATGGGAAGAAAGCCAAATGAGCTTTCATAGACTCTGAATTTATGCGGTCTCCACTGGGTTTAGTTGTTTACATTCATGGTGCTTGTAACCAAATTTCGCAATAACTGAGTGTCATACTGTCAGGAAAACCGGATGATCGTGTACAGAAAACTTTTTGTCTATAATAAAGGAAGCAAGATTTTGAAGAGTGTTTCACTGAAGGTAGGCTTTGTTAATTCTCTTGCCATTATTTAAGTAGGGGCTGATCTCTTCAGAGAACATGCAAAAGTTTCATGGCATTTACTTACTGTTTTGGTTAAATTATGAACAATGTCATTTTAGAACTATAGGTTTTCCCTGAAATTTCGCTCCTTCTCACCCCAGAATGCATTGTTTTTGTGAAATAAAACAGATATGAAAAGTCAGTTACTTTTAATCTTCTACATGGTCATTTATGAAGAATTGCAGACTCACCAACTGTTTAACCGGGCTTCAAACTGACTGCAGTGACACAAGCTCTCCAGCTCATGGCAGTGTGTGTCAGTGGGATAATTGCAAAATAAGCATAGCAAAAGTGGTTTTACGTTGGACTCAGCTTTGCCTCTGCAGGCCGTATCTCCTGATTCTCACTGTGGTGATGTAAATCATTTGTGCCAGTAAAGCTGAATGATAAAACAAAAGACGCGACACATACTAGTAGTCTTGCGTGTTTACATCCTGTCTTGAATTGTTTCGTGTATGTTGGTCTTCAAAGTAGTCCTTCCCTCTTATTTCCATCAGTGTGTGGTGTTATACATCTCTTTATTCTCATCACGGGACATGTTTGCATGTCACCATTACATTGTATATGCAAAGCTATGTGGGTTTGGCTTTGTTTAGTTTTTATGGTTTATGGTTTAACATTGTGGGGTTTATATATGTTTATGTGGCAGCTATAGAGTTGTAGAAACATCAGGAGTTGGAAGAGGCCTCTGGAGGCTGTCTAGTTCAAAGTGCCTGCTGAAAGAAGGCACAAAGCTGCTCAGACCTCAAAGCTTTGAAGTTAAATCTGTTTAGGACTTTGTCCGGTCATGTTTGAAAATATCCAAAGGTGGCAATTTCACAGTATCACTGGGCAGTGTGTGCCAGTGCTCAGCCATTGTCATGGTGTAGAATTGCATCCTAATCTGCAGTCAGAATTTCCCATGTTTGGGCTTGTGATCTTTCCCTCTTGTTGTTTTGCTCTGTACCTCTGAGAAACTCTGGCTCTGTCTTCTCTGTAGTTCCCCCATTAGCTTCTGAAAGACTGCAGTTGTTCTGCAGCCTCTTTGTGCACCATATGCTCTAGCTCCCTGACCATCTGAGCTCTCTCCAGTTTGTCAGTATCTCTCTTATACTGGGGAACCCAAAACTGTATGCAGCCCTCTGGATGTGGTTTGAGGAGTGCTCAGTAGGTAGAAAGAATGATTTCCATCAACCTGATGGCAACTCTCTGGCTTATACTACCCAGTATGTTGTTGGCCTTATCACTGCAAGGGTTCACTGCTTAATCGTGTTCAACCTGCTATTCACTGGGACCCAAGGTCCTTTTCTGCAGAGCAGTTCCCAACCCAGTAGGTGCTTAGCTTCTGCTGTACCAGGTTAGGCCATGCGAGGTGCAGGACTTGAACTTGTCTTTATTGAACTTCTTGAGGTTCTCATTGGCACCTTCAGGTTCAGCAGCATGAGAATTGGCTCTGGACAGTCCATCTGCCCAGGACAGTTGAGCTACCTTGGTGTTTGGTAAGACAGTCACATCTCACAAAGAGCTTTGGAAACAAAGTAAAACTGTGGGTGTGTTAACTGTGGGTATGTTAACTATTGAAGAAATCAGGATATTGGAACACGTTGTTTTCAGTGGCTGGTGTCAGCAAGGAGATGAGCTCCTGTGATCCTGTACAGAAGCTTTTGAGTCCTGCAGTTTCATTCTAAGGTAGCAAGCAGTGGCCTAGCTTGGACACCTGAACTGCCTTCATGAGACCACATCTAAAGGCTATACAAATGATTGGCTCAGGAAGACCTGAGGTGCCATAGATAGTGCTTTTGTAAATTATTTTCCTCTCTTGAATTGTTCAATACCTTTCTGAGCTCATTTAACATCTGCAGCAGCCTCTGGCAGGGAGTTCCACTGCTGCATGTAAAACTACTACATGCTATACAGGAAAGGTTATCTGCCAAAACTGTCACCTGCTAACTCCATTTGATACCCCTATGTTTGCTTTAGGGAGAGGCAGCAACAATTTTCAGGCTATTCATGGCTTTATGGATTTCTATAAAACCTCTGATTTCTCCTTTCAAGCTGTGAAGTCCTAATCTAGTTGGTTATTCTTTGAGGGAAAACCATTCCATGCTTTTGATCATTCTTGATACTCTTCTGTATTATTTTTTTTCCCTATTCTATTATGTGGTTTTTGAGCTAGGAGGTCCATAACCATGTACAGTTTTGGAGATGTAGATGCATGGTGAATTTACAGAATGGCTTAAAGGTGTTTTCTATTTTATTCTCTGCTCCTTTCCTAGTAATGTGACTTGCTGCTTTGTCCGTGTCAGACCACTGACCTGCTCCTTTCATAGATCTTTATATAGCCCAAAGGTCTAATTCCCAAGCAGTAAAAGTCAGTTCAGAGCCTGCTATCATGTATGTAAAATTAGATTTTTTTTAGAATTGGCTATATCGATCTCCTTTTTATTGCCCAGTTGTTGTGTATTGTGAGACTACTCTGCAACTTTCCCAGTTGTCTATCATCTTTTCTATCTTGGATGCTTAATAACCCCAACAAATTCTCTGCTCACAAAGGCCCCCTTTTTCCAGGTTTAAGTCATGCTGAACAATATAAGCTTGAGTACAAATCTCTGCATGACTCCACTGCCAACCTCCTTCCACTGCAGAACTGGCTATTTATTTCTACCTTCTGTTTCCTGCCTTTTAATCAGTCCTTTATTCACATAACCTTCCCTCGTTAACCATCACAGCATGGTTTCTTCAAAAGGCTCTGATGAAGCACTTTGGAAAACTGTTCTTAGTTGTACACCTATTTGTTGATGCCTTCCAAAGCCTCTAATAGATTTACGAGGAGTGATTTCCCTTTATAAAACCATTCTGACTCTTACCCAAACAAAATTATTTCTGTTCAGATAATGAATCGTGTCTCATCTGAACCTAAGTGTCATTTGAGTACAGAGCAATCCTCCCTATGGCATTTTGTCCCAGCTTCCAGAACTTACCATAGTGTACATTGCTAAATTTACACAGAATCCAGATTTCCTGAGCCAAAAGCTGTGCTCAGATCGCTGTGTGACCAGCTGCTACATTGTGCTACCAAAGGATTTATCCTGTGTCAATTTTGTCAAATTTCCTGTTAAATCTCTTTTTATTGCCCGGGTTTGCACAGCACTTCATGGCAATAACACCCCTGAATTGATGCCCCTTGGGAGAACATAGTCACATTTATTTGCAGCCTTCACCCAGATAATTTCACTGAGTACATTCTGTTCCAGGAGAAGTCAATACAGAGTGCTGGGCAATGTAACTTCAGTACCTGGAAAGGATCCTGTCGCCCTGAGCCCAGGCATAAACAGGTTATGAGATAACTGGGAGGAAATGTCCTGCATGTGTGCATGTGGGGGAGGAATCCAACTGCTTGATGTGTAAAGCCCTGCAAGGTGTTGTAAATCCTGTGATGGGAAATGTCTACAGTGGTAAATGGAAGAGGGAAAAGGAGAAGGTTCAGACACTGGATTGTTCGGTAGCCTGTTGGCTCTGTTTTGGACCTCTTCAAGCAGCATTCTCCAAAACACTGTCTGGTGCCCTTCATACCAAGGACTGTTCCCACTATGGAAGAAGCTACATCAAATGGGGAGCCCTCTGTCTCCAATACTGTCCCACCTGACTTTGCATCTTCCTGTCCTCCCCCATGCCTTTGGGCAACCCACAGGGCATGAAACTCACCCCCCCGTGCCCCAGGGTCGTGCTGTAAGAACACCTCTCAGCTGGGCTGTAACTTGGTCCTGGCTTTATTTAGGGTAACAACCTCCCTTGCAAAATGGAGTAATTGTGTCCTAGAGCTGTAAGGATCCCACAGCAGTCCAGGAGGGAAGCCAGGCCAGCTGCTTGTGGTATGTTTGTGACAGATGGGACAGCTCTGACGGGTGTGGCCACAAGTCATACAATGCTCATACAGCCTGGCCTTGGAGCTGGAAATCGATATTCAGCTTGCTCTTATTTAGCAGTTTACAGTTAGTGTTGCTTCTGTTTGTCCACAGAAAGGGCATCTTGGAGTCTTTGAGAGCTTCACAATTAAACAGGTATACCCTGTCTCTGCTTTGACTCAGCCTTTTGCATTAAGCATGGTTCACTTTCAGTTTTTAATCACTTTTCTCCAGAATACATTAGACATAAAATGTGAAATAGCTTGGTAGGTGGAGGCCATGAATCCAATCTGCCCATTGTAAATAAAACCTGCTAACCAGTAGTACATGATGAAATGGCGGTGGAAACGGATTAGCCAACACTGACCAGTCAGTAAAAGAAGTGCCCTGTTCACATCTCCGTGACTGCGGAGTGCCTGTATGTTGTGACAGGACCACAGCAATGCGGTGCGCTCTACCTTTGTGCGCTCCCCGCTGGGAAGCCGCTAGCCTGCAAAAGTGCCTAGTGCCACCTCGTGGTTTCCATGCACACGAGTGTCAGCGCAGGGAGCTGCCAGCCCGGGCTGGTGGCTGGGCGCTCCGCGGGGATCCCGCAGGCCCTGGCACCGTGCCCTCAGCACCCCACAGCATGGGATGTGCCGCCGTCCCCAGGGTTCATAGGGCGCTTTGCAGCAAGCGTCCCCAAAGGGTATGGGGTGAACGTGATGAAGTTTGCTTCACAGTACAGCAGAAAGCAAGCCTTGCTCCAGCCATATCCGCCAACAAGACCAGACTGCCCTGCTATGTCCTGCATGTCAGTGTTAGCTGCTGACAGTGCCTGTGTTGGGTTTCCGCCCTGCCACCATGCTTTCCTTTCCATCACACAGGACAGACATGGATCTCTTAGAGCAGGTCCGTATGAGACCACACAAACAGTCAGAGGGCTGGAACACCTCTGCTATAGAGAAAGGCTGAGATACTTGAGATTGTTTAGCCTGCAGAATAGAAGGCTTCAGGGAGACCTTATTGCAGCCTCTCAGTATATAAAGAGGGCTTATGAGAAGGATGGAGAAACTTTCTACCAGGGCCTGTAGGGGCCCTGGTAAAGGGCCAGGACAAGGAGTAGTGTCTTTAAACTAAAATGGGATAGATTTATATTGATAACAATAATTAATTATTTTTTTTTATGATGAGAACAAGGCAGGACACTGAAACAGGCTGCCCAGAGAAGCTGTGGATGCCCCTTAAGTGGGAGTGTTCAAGCTCAGATCAGAAGGGGCTTTGAACAATCCAATCTAGCCATGGCAGGGGGTCTGGAACTGAATGATCTTTAAAGGCGCCTTCCAACCCAGGTCATTCTATGAATCTGTGAAAGCTGGGAAGCTGAATAACCCAACAGCTTCATGATGCAAACAGACCCAAATAGCTCTGCCTTGTCATTTTGCTGTGTCTGAGCTGAAGCAAGGAAATGGCTGCAGCCCCTGGGGCAACCACTCAGGCTGCGCTCGGGATGGAGCTGAGCATCTGCTGCTAGCAAGCCCCTGAGCACAAGGTGGTAAGCTGTATGGCTGTCATAAATTCCACTATTTACTTTGATGAAATGTTGGCCCTCTTGGCACAGAGATATGCTGCTCAGTATGACCAAACTCCTGCCAAGACAATGCTTCCTGTGAGGTTAGCAGTGCCACCAGAGTGCTCCTGCTCCCCGGGTGTCATGAACTCAGTGACAGGGCCTCCTGGGACAGACACAGTGGAAGAATGCAACACATAATACCAATTTTATAACTCCTCCTACTCTGGTGAATGAACAGCCATCTTTTTGCAGTTCACATGTCCTGTTGCATGGACAGATTTAGTTTTGTAACTGGACTGTGATTAGGAGCAGTGTTTTTTTCACACAGTTTGCCGTGCCATGGCTATGAGTCCCACTTCTTCCCATTCTGTTCGAGTGAGTTTGTTCACAAGAAAGCAAACCTTTCATTAATAACTCTGTGGCTCTGCTTGTGGATTTTGCCTAGGTACCAACATTCCCTTGTTGTGCCACATAAAGCCACAGAAATGCAGCCTCTGCCCTCAAGTTTCTTTCCCCAGCCCCCAGAAGCTGATTGCACTGAGGGTTTCCCACACGAGGGTTGAGGATGTTTGTTACCACCCTGCCACGTATATAAAGACTGTGATAGAAATCTTGAAAAAGGCATTTCAAGGCTGCTTATGGCAGCGGTAGGAGCAACCACTGCTGGGGCTACAGCAGTAGGTAGGAGATGGGGAGGCAAGAGCCGTTAATGAGGTCAGGGGGACCCTCCAGATGCTGGGAGAAGCCAGAGGGCAGGAGATGAGGAAAGAGATAGGATCCAGCTGAGACCTTGCACCCTTTTCCCAGCCCCAGATGATACACCAGCTCCAGGCACACAAGGCCATGCAAGACCTTGGTCTTCAAGGCATTGGTGTGTGATATGGAGATGGTGTAGAAGAGCCACCAGCCCCAGCAGCTGAGGACACTGAAGCTGGAAGGTTGCCAGCAGGGCCTGAATGCACAGAGTGTTTTCCAGGTTTCCAGGACAACCTTTGCTCAGAGGTGACAGGCTGGTTTGCTGTTTGAATGCCTTCCTTTGCAGATGAGTATCCACCAATTCATGCTGCTTGTCCTCACAGACACTCCTTTTCCCTGTCTTTCCCTTCCTTCCCTTCACTTTCCCTTTTCTTTCTCTTTCCACTCAGCTCACCCGTTTCCTTCACAAAACATCAGGCCCATAAACATCACTGTTAGTACAGCACTAACCCCTCCTTGGCCAATGGAAGCTGGAGGTGTGTCTGCTTCACCCACTCCCCCATTCCCCAACACATCGCCTGTCTCATCGACAGAACCCAAGTCTGGGACTGCACTATGTCCAGAATGAAGCAGGACAAGACTCAGGCTCCTTTTCTCTTGCTTACTCCTCTCCTTAGCATCTCCTTACTAAATCAATGGGATTTGATACTTACCTTATCTCTAGCACACTGCAGACTTCAAAACTCTGCTTTCAGCATCACTGGATATCATTCAGTGACATGACAAGGATGTGGCTGCAAGTGTGGCCTGCTCTTTTCTGCACGCAGAGGCTCATTATCTGTTAGACATATCAGGTCAACGGAACTTTTTCTGATGCTGTGAGTTTTGGTAGATGGTCTAAAGAAAACCTGGCTGCTCTCTGGAGTGACAGCTATCTTGCAGCCTGATACCAGTCAAGAGCATAGCAAGATGGAACAGGTTTTTGCCCCAGGCCTTCTCTGTTGATGTGGTAAGTTTGGCAGCATCATTTGGAGAAGTGAATTAATCATATTGAAGTTGTGTACAAAAGAAACTTGGAGGGGAGGAGAAAGGATGTGTGAATCCATGTTGGTTATTTTGAAGCCATAAACAAGTAGCATCAGAAAAGAATTTGACAACCATATGGACTTTCAGAAGTGTGAAATCTTCTGAAAATGATATGCAGTCATATAAAGATGGGCATAAGAAAAAAAAAGACTTGAGATATGGATGGAGGTGAAGTATAAGACAGAGGACTGCAATCTGTGATACAGGAGTTAAGATTCTGGGTACATGAGAAGAATTCTGTATAGAAAACAAAATTGAGTTAAATAAAGTTATGTAAGAGAATTCTCCCAAAGGTGAGGGCAATAACAAGCAGTCCTCTTTCTTATTGCTGGTTCTTAGAACTAGCCTCTTTGGGGAACTTCAGTTTCAAGGACTGAACAACTTTTCCATGAAAATAATCTTCATTTTTCCTGTAAGGTTCACTGAAGATCTGTGTTTTGCATGGGGCAAAACCTGCAGGTAGAGGAGTGCAGTGCTGCTGAAGGGCATCAGCCGCTTCTGCTGAGTTCAGTAACTAATGTGACAGTGCTGGGTTCTTCTGCTGATGTTCACTAAGGGGACACATCGTATCCTAGAGCCTGGGAGGTGCTGACACTTCCTCTGGAAGGCAGGGAGGATGATGTCCTGAGTTCAGCTGTAGCAGTAATTTTTCTCCTTCTTAGTAGAACAATGCTTGATAACACCAATGTTTTTAGTTGTTGCTAAGTAGTGCTTACTCCAATCACAAACATTTCAGCATTTTGCTCTGCCAGTGAGGCAGGGCATGGGAAGCCAAGAGGAAGCAGAGACAGGACACCTGGCCCAAACTAGCCAAAGGAGTATTCCACACCACAGCATGTCATAGAATCATAGAATGGTTTGGGTTGGAAAGGACCTTAAGCTCATCTAGTTCCAACCCCCCTGCCATGGGCAGGGACACCTCACACTAAACCATGTCACCCAAGACTCCAGTCCAACCTGGCCTTGAACACTGCCAGCAATGGAGCA
>JBCJKH010054449.1:0-16355 GCA_039877255.1 Loriculus beryllinus
CCATAGGAGTCAACAGTGTGAACCCCAGCAGCCAGGAGGGCAAATCAAACACAGCATCACCAGCCAGTCAAAAGAGGTGATTGTCCTCCTGTATTCAATGTTGGTGCAGTCTCACCTTCAGTACTGTGTGCAGTTATGAGTCTCACAATTTAAGAAGGATCTGAAGGTACTCAAATGTGAACAGAGGACTCAAATGTGAACAAAGCTGGCGAAAAGGCTGGAAGGCATGTCTTGTGAGGAGCTGCTAGGGACTCTGGTCTTGTCTAGTTTGGAGAAAAGAGGCTGAAGAGCAACTTCATTGGTTTCTACAGCTTCCTGAGGAGGAAGCTAAGCTCTTCGCATATGACAGGACACGTTGGAATGGTTCAAAGCTGCACCAAGGTAGGTTCAGACTTTTTAGTGTTAGGAAGCATTTCTTTACTGAGAAGATGGTCAAACACTGGAATTGGCTTCCTAGAGAGGTGGTCAATGCTCCGAGCCTGTCAGAGGCATTTGTCCAATGTCCTAAATGGCATGCTTTCATTTTTTGTCAACCCTGGATTGGCTGGGGAGTTGGACTAGATGATCCTTGTAGGTCCCTTCTAATTGAAACTGGCTATTCTAACAATATATATGCTATCATATTACATTGGTATACTATTTATATACACTATACATATAATTTTGTGGATGTGCATATATATATATACTTCTAATTTCTTATTACCAAAATCTAATTAAGGTAAAATTATCAAACTTATTTACCTACATTAATTTGATTGTTTTCAAGCTACTATACCTTGGACGGGAGTTCTAGCAGACTTTCAGTCATATTTAAAAGACATCCTGACATTTTGAAGAGTAGGGGAATACAGCTACCTCAGGAGATCCCATGAGATAGGTGGTGGTTTGATTTGTTTAGTGAGACAATATCTGTAAGTCTCATATACATACACTAGGGTTCAGAGGAAGCAGAAGATTGTTGAGAGACTGAAGTAAGAGCCTCACAGCATAGCTAAGTGCTTTTTTCCCCTGTGAGATTACAACTTGCATAAAATGTGACATAGACTAGTCTGAGCTAGGAGGAGAATTCAAGAAGGCTAGAGAATAGAAAAACACTTTCAAGAGCCTTCCTGAATATTTATCTTGTTTGGGATATATCTGAGATCATCCTTAGGGTCAAAGACTCCTGGGTATCTAATTCAAAAAGTTAAACACGGTTAAGTGCTTTTTTTCCCTCAGAGGTTCCCTTTCTTCAATTACGTATCTGAGAAGAGCCATCAGGCATCACCCAGAAAGACTTTTTTACAAGCAGATGTGAGGAATAGGAGCAACACAGTAGTGAGCTTTTGTTTGTGATTGAAAGGCAAATAAAGATCACAGGTGCATGCACACTACTTAAGAAGCATGATACAAAGGACCTCCTACTATTAATCTCCTTCTGTAATTCAAAGAACTTTAGGCACATTAATTTTCAGTTTGATGGACAGCCCAAACAGTTTGAATTAAAGCAGGAGGGTTACAAATCTCCCACCTTTGCCTGTTGGCAGCCACAGGTACTCCAACTTGTAGTTAGAGAGAAATCAAATCTAAAAGAGGGAAAGGAGGAAGATAGGATGTGCCATAAAGAGAAAAGTGGATAGAGGTAGTCCTCTTGGTCACAGGCAGTCATCATGGCTATCTACACAGTGTCAGGAGATACTGGCTGGCTATACTGACTCCAAGAATTAATTTGGCATGCGTGGCCACCACTTCACATTCTGATAAACTTTGGTCTCCTGAATACCTACTTGTAGATGAAGGGGAAGACAGAGAAGACATTTGATACCATTGAGAAAACCCAGCATTTTTTGCTATTTCCTGTTAATGCACTTTTACAAAGGCATCGCACAAAATTTTCCATCTGTACACGTCTCTTTCCCATGCTCTTCTAACTTGAAAACTATAAACATCTCAATAAGTGGAAGATCCCAGCAATGCCATGGGAATGGTACAAATCTGCTCCCACCCACATGAAGGGAGTGTTGTTGTTCCTGTTATTGTTTTCTGTCCCTAAAGTGCTCTTCATCTGTGTTGGCCCTGGAGAGGAAGCATGCAAATATATACCGACCCTTAGGACCAAGAAACAAATGACCATATGGCTACATTTTGTAACTAGATATTAAAATTGCTGGTTCAGAAAATCACTAGCTTGCACAACTCATGCACAGTTCAGAGGAGTGAGTGATGGTAGTAGGAAGCAATGCCCAAAGACATTTCCACTGAGAAAATGTTATCTCCAGGTCAACACATCACCGCTGACTTCATTGCATTAGCTCTTCGATTACACCCCTGTTACTTAGGTAAAAATTAGACTTAGTGGGACAAGAATACGGAAGTAAAAAATAAAAACAGTAAACAAAAAAAAAAAAAAAAAAAAAAACAAACCCAAAGCAAACAGATGACAAATCACAGAGGAAAACAAAATGTTCGTCACTGATAAGAGACAGCTGTTGTCCAAGTTATTCCTGAAGCACAGATGGCTCGAATTTCCTCTTCATCTGGATTTGAAAAATTCCAGAAAAAAAACGGAATCCACTGCAAAATCGTCATTTATAAATTGCTCAACTGTGTTATCCCTTTGCTACACCGCTGGACAAGAAGAAAAGTGGTTCTTTTGGGGGGATCAGGTGACTTGTTTATTTTTGGTTTGCCCTTCAACAGTCTGGAGAATGGCTACTTGACTGCAACAGGTCACCCAAGATTCGAAAAACACAATTTGTTCCTCAGTTTTGGTTCCTACCTGCTGTCACTCATCAAGATGCCTCAGTGTCTGAGACGGGGGAAGGAATCACTTTTCTTCTTTCATCAACTCACAGAGGAGCTTAGGTAAATAACTTAGAGCAGATCACTAAGTTCTAGCAGGCGCGGTGAACAACTCACCTTACTTGTGTTGTCCCAGTGCTTGGCACAGAGTGGGAAAATGGCTAGCAAACAGCCTGGCTTTGCCTCCTCTTCAGGCACAAAAACCTTCCTGTAAATATGTTTCTATCAGTCTTTTAAAAAAATTAATTTCCAGCTATATAACAGAATATAGGTAGTATATATTACCCGCCAGGTAATATACGAACTCTGAGATCAAGATAGAGGCTAAGCAAGTGCCTGGAGGCTCCTAAGCTACCTTAGGATTCCCTTGGGGCTTGAGGTAACAAAATACATGCCAAGATAGCCTCTTCTCTGATACTTACTACACTCCTAGGAAGAAAGGATGGAAGAAGGCAAGGTTTAATTGGCATTTGTCGGGAGCCTAACGTTATTTAGGTACTTACACTGTTTACCCAGGCACTGTACCTAATTTACAGAGGTAGACTTCCTCTCAATGAACAATTTAAAGCACCTTAGGGACTCCCCTCCTGTTTTTTGTCCTCTGGACTTTCCTTACCTACTCTTCTTTCTTTGTAGGAAACAAGGCTTCAGTCTGAGACACTTGATGGTAGGTATTTATATCTCTGAAGGTCACTTTAGGAGCCCACTGATTAAAGATGATCTATCAGTTTCATAAATACACTCCAGTCCCATTTGTATCTATAGCATATCAGTGCCTTCAGTGATAGATGGAAATTCAGTAATTATTTATCTAATAAGTTGTGAGGCCATAAAGGCTAGAATACATCTTACTGCAGAGGAGATAAAAGACTTTATTGAATAAAAGCAATCACTAGAGTTGACTGTGTGCAATATTAAAAAAGTAGAAAAGCCATCTGTCTTTTCTTCATGGAGAACAATTTTGTGTGCTATGCAGCCATTAATACTAGAAGAGTTTGCTATATTTGTTCAAAGAGAAGCCAGCACTGTGCCTAATGGAGCACCAATTAGGGTTCCTAGAAGTCCAAATGCTATAGAAATAGATAAATGAGTTACCCAGCTACAAAAAACAATGTTATCACACTCATGGATTCCTGGTATACAGCCACACAAACAGCAGAATACGAAAGTAGTATTTTTTTAGAAAATCTTCTGTGCCTTCTCTCTTCACATGTGTGTTTTTAGCATAGGTGCACATAAGACATTCGCATATATCCTGTAGAAAGCAGTTAAGTGCTGTTCCATTTATAGTTCACTGGGGGAAGCTGATGGAATAATGTTTCATTATACTTATCAGCATAATCTTATGTACATACACACACAAATTTTATATAGATTTCTTGGGGGTTAATTTCAAACATATGAAAGACTGAGCACTAAACACCCAATTTAAGCAAAATTTACAAACTGCATAAAGGGCATTAATGCTCCAAACTCTTACAGTAAAAATGGAGGTCATTATGCACCTCAGTGTATACTGCCTCTCATTAACTTCAGCACTGGCTTAACATAGAACTCAAGAAGCTAAAATAACATTACTGTCATTGCCCAAAAAAACACTCTTGATTGGGGAAAACTCAAATTTTGCTTGTGTAATTTGAGTGTAACACCTCTCCTCTAGTGTGTATGACTTATGAGAGAAGAATCTTTACGTCTTCAGGCAGTACTTTTCTAATGTGACACTGGTAACAATTAGTATACATATCATCAAAGACTGATTTGAACCTGCTTTTGACTCTGCTTGTCTTTGAGATCATTATGTTGGAAAGAGCTTTTTTTATCTTTACAGTAGTTTTGCGTAGAGTCTCCGTAGCTTCCTAGAAAACACAAATAGAAAAGTAACCCAAAGCTCCTTTAGGTACTATCTTTTTGACACTCTGAAGTATTCTGTGAGCTGGAAAATATGCTCCCCATCCACCAGAGGAAATAATTTGTCTAGCAGACAGGACAGCAGGACCTTCCCACATCTCTCTTGGCCCTTGTCCTGAGTTTTGGAGGCTGTCTAGTCAGAGAGCTGAGACAAAGAAGAACAAAGGCAATGTTTTTAAGAAGAAGGAAAGAACTACAGTAACTCTAGAGGACTCAGTAAGATGTGAAGAAGGGCTCACATTTGATTTCTTGTTTCTAGTGGTGTTAGCAAAGCCTTAGCGAAGTCTGTTGTGCCTCAGGCATCCTGCTGATGCAGAGCTGGACTCTTGCTCCTGCGAAGCACATGAAGTCTTTAAAAACCAGAGCTATAGCTCTTTACTCAGTTGCTTGTTTCTCCATTACTTTCTGAAGGAGAAATGAATTTCCAGCTATGAAACGGGTGTTATGATTCCAGTAATGATATGGGTGGATAAAGAAAAAATTGGGAGAATTATAGTTTGCATCATTTCAGAAGGAACTGCACACCAGACAGAACTGTGTTTTTGTAATTGCCCTGGTTCTATCTTTAAGAGAAATCTATTATGGTGACCTGCTGATGTACATCTGTTGAAGTACTGCTCTATAATTGATGGTAGTTGAGAAAGACTCAAAGGAGAATAGGAATTTCAAGTAGGAGAAGGCAAAGAAATAGATAAATGAAGCTGACACCAGAAGGGTCTCAGAGAAGAGCTGAGCTGTAGAATACAATCATAGAAGTCTTCGGGTTGGAAAGGACTTCACGATCATCCAGTTCCAACACCCCTGCCACGAGCAGGGACACCTCACACTAAACCATGTCACCCAAGATACCATCCAGCCTGGCCTTAAACACTGCCAGGGATGGAGCACTCACAACTTCCTCGGGCAACCCATTCCAGTGCCTCACCACCCTCACAGTAAAAAACTTCTTCCTTATAGCCAATCTAAACTTCTCCTGTTTGATCTTTGATCCTCTCCTACAGTAAGCCTAAGGTCTTGGTTCTCACAGTCCCTGCGTCTGCCTTCCAAGACTTGGGTGGTGTGGTCAGAGCATTTGCTAGTGAAGACTGAGGCAAAAAAGTCATTGAGAACCTCAGCCTTCTCCAAATCCAGGGTAGCCAGTTCTCTTGTCAGTTTCTGGAGAGGGCCCACATTATCCCTAGTCTGTCTTTTGTTTCCTACATACCTACAGATGCCCTTCCTGTTATCTTTCACATCCCACATTGCCTGACTCAGTTCTAACTGGGCCTTAGCTTTCCTGACCTGGTCCCCAGTTTCCTAGACAATGTCTCTGTATTCTTCCCAGGCAGTCTGTCCTCATCTCCACCTTTTATATGCTTCTTTTTTTCGTCTAAGTTTCCTCAGCAGCTCCTTATCCATCCATGGAGGTCTTCCAGCCCTCCTTCCACATTTCCTTCTACTTGGGATGCAACACTCCTGAGTTGGTCTTCTTTTCTTGCTCCTTTTCTGCTCTTTTCTCATGCCATTGAGACCATGGTACTAATTTCAGCTTTGAATCACAATGAATGTAGTCTTCAACTTCTGTCATTTCAACTTATGTCTTTTCAGGGAAATTTAGGATTTTCTAAGGACTTTGAAGAATTTAATGTGCAAATTCTGTAAATTCAGCAGAAGCCTATTTCAATTACATATTGTGGCCTTCCTGTGCATAACTTGTGGACTTTGAGAGATTTGGTTTCAAGACATTCTACTTCCATGCTATACTATTTAGTGTGCTTTTACTTTAGACTGCAGTGCTTTCTGTTAACATGAAATACAGATAATCTTTCACAGCTTGTGATGTACTTTATTTGGTGATACCTTTTCAAAGTATCAGCATTACTGAAAAGGATAGGTTACCACTGAACACCCAGAAATGGACAATCACTATAAAGTATTAGACTCAGCTTTCAGCAAGAAACCACCTGGTGGTTGTAGGACCCACACCAATATAATGTGGTCTTATATGAAATCTGATTAGTAAGCTTGATGTCCCTGTGAGCTTAACAATGACTAGGAGAGGCAGCTAGAAGTGAAATGAAGCAAAGTATGGTTTGACCCTGAAAGGCACAATTAAGTACTTTGGTTTGCTTCCATGAACATCAGAATGACAGGATGAAATATTTTAATTAACCTAGCTTTTGGCTTTGCAAGCTTAGTCCAAACTTTTTCTCATTTTTAGAAGTAAGCTTGCTCTCTGTCCTTACTCTTCTGTCAAATGTGTCTCCCCTGGCCTTTCCCAGGCTAAAGTAACTTTAGCAAAGGTAGAAAAATCTACCTCAGCAGACAGCTTGCATCTCTAAAAATAGTCTTCCCTACACACTGAGCATGTGGGGCAAAGACTATTCAGAATGTGTACATATTGATCCTATCATTCACATGCCAGAAGTAATTGCTCCCTGTGAGGATGTTTATAGACCTGTACTAACTCCTGGTTTCCTCACAGCATATCAGGACAAAATGTTTCATAGATCTGTGCAGTTTATGGTGCACAGAACAGCCACAGGATTTTCTGTGGAGAGTTTACAATTAACTGGAGTATTCTCATCATTGTCTGACTTCTGTGAAAGGCAAACGTTTCCTGGTCTCTCCATTCCTACATTGGAATGAAACACAGGTTTATAACATTTGTCACAGTGCCTGGCAAGGTCAGTCCATGACCTATTCCAGTTCCCTAGTAGCATTATAGTACACAAAGAGCCAGACACTCAAGTGCAATGTGAAGTGCTCTTTCCCAGCACTTTTGTCTCTACAGCATCCATTCTTTCTCTGATGCCTCTACAAGCTTGAGCCCTCCAAGCCTGTTACTGGCAGAAATGTGCAACAATGTGGGCCTCAAAGCCCAGTTCACTTTGGCTATGTTTGCAGAGCTATATAAAAGCTGGACAAAGGCTGGCTCCTGTTGTCATAGCCAAATGGGAGGTTTATAATGCCCTTGCAGAAAACTTACTTTGAAGACAGCCAGCCTGAGGAGGTCAAAAGAAGGTTAGGGAATGAATGAATAGTTAAACAAAAAGCTTCAGAAAATATTGACTCCCTCCTCCCTGTATGCCTGTTTGATTGGTCATGTACCTGTGCCCATAAGATTTGTGAATTGTTTTGGCATGAATATAAACAAGTTTTCCTACCCTTACTCTCCTCCTTTGGCAAAACACCTAGTTCTCTTGGGAAATGTAAGGATCTGCTCCTCTGTTCCCCAAATGCTTAAAGCTTCAGTATCAAAGCCTCCTGTGAACCAACTGAAAATGTCCCATGGCATGTTTTTTCTATCCCACTGATTCAACCTTTTTCAATTGGGAACACGGGACTCTGTAGCTGACATGTTAATGTGACAGGTGGCAATTAGAGAACACTAGGACAACTGCCAAAAATGCTGCCTGCAACTGTGTGACCACTGAGGATACACATTGTTTAATCAGTAATTGTAAAGGAGGAGCATCTCAAACATTTAATATCTTCATAAGTATCTCCTTCCTGACAGAAGTGCTTACATACCATGATCTAACTCCTGTCTAAACTGAGCTCCTGGGAGAGGTTTTGCTGCAGCTTGTAAGGTAGCACAGAGAATGAAGAATTTGCTTGCCAACTGCTCGTTAATTGTTTTTGAAACACAGAACGTAAGCTGTTGAATTCATAGCTTGTGTGGCTGCCTGGGAGCACTGACAAGAGAGGAACCACAAGAAGGAAGGAGATGACAGGTGACATTTTGGTTCAGTTGCAGCCTGTGCGCTTTCTGCCATTGTTTTTAACATTCTGCCTGTAGGAAAGCCAAAGGTGCAGGACGGCACAAAATAAAAACCAAAAGGCAGCAAAAGAGCCATGTTTAGGGGCAAGTAACACAAGCAATTATCCCTAGCCAGGTCTGTTGTGGAACTAATTAACTTGGAGCAGTTCTAGTCATTGACTGTGAGAGAAGGGAGAGTTTTGCACTTTAGCCTATTCCTGAGGCTCCATAAGTGTAGAATAAAAGTATATGAAGGGGTCAAAGTATTAACTGAGAAATTAGATGGGAGAGATTTAAAGGGATTTCCACCACTGCCATTTCTAGAGCTAAAGAGATTCTGGCACTTGTCCAGAAAGAAAGACCTGCTGGTCCCAAGCCCAGTAAATTTTGCCCCTACCAAAGATATTAATGATAATTCCTCCAAGAAATACAGCCTTGGTGTCATGAATTAGCATCAAAATACTTGTTAAGCATCTTGCAGTAAGGGAAGGGGGTTTGCTAAAATTTTGTATACATAATTATATCAAATTAATTATTGCAATCATTGAGGAAAAATAGAATGACCAAATGATTTCATGCTTCCATATCTTACATTAAATTACCTTTCTCTGTTTCCCTCTTTAGGCAATTTTCATAGAATCATAGAATAGTTAGGGTTGGAAAGGACCTTAAGATCACCATGTCACCCAAGGCTCTGTCCAACCTGGACTTGAGCACCACCAGGGATGGAGCATTCATAGCTTACTGAGCAACTCATTCCTGTGCCTCACCACCCTCAAAGTAAAGAACTTCCTCCTTATATCTAACCTGAACAGATTATTTATAAAACAGAGGACTGTATTTTCCCAAACAAAATTTCACACTGCACCATTTTGGCATGCTAACAGTATGATAAGGATGAAGGTGGTTCATAGGGACAGACAGGTGGAGAAAAGGACTGAAAATACAGGAAGGGTACATGGTATGTAGTAGTTCAGTTATACACGTCATCACTGAAGGTGCCCAGATATCCCCCACTTTCGATAACAGTGTCACTAGAAGCCAGAGCAGCTCCTAATATGGCAAGGATGTTCACCTGAAGTACACAGTTAGGAGAAAGAGTGGTGAGTGAGTGTGTGTGTGTGCCAAGTACATAACCGTGCTTTGAAGCCACTTAGTAAGCTTGCGAAGCAGTGGGCAGCATGTATGTTATGCAAAGGACACAGAGTTGGGAAACCTGAGATGCCAGCAGCTGCCCACTTAGGATGTAAAGGTAATTGCTTGGGCAGCCATCTGACAAATACTGTGCTGTCTTGCTGCTCACTATGTTGCCCAACAAAGCAAATGTGAGTGGCATTTCTGGTGTTGTGTTTGTGTTGGAGGAGCTTGGACAGACACTGAAGGAGAGAACAAAGTTTTGGCCCAGAAAACTGCTGAATTCGAGTGCAGAATAGATGTCCACATGGGGCAGCACATGATGTCCTGAGGAGGAGACAGTATGGAGACTTGAACTGGTTTGCTCACAGACATCAACAAAGACAGCATGAATATAGAAGGACCAGGAGCCTCCATGGTCCGAAGTCCAACACACCCAGGATAATTAATTAGTCAAGAGAAAAGCAAGGTATGCAGGCGGGTATCTCCCCAGAAGTCTCACAGCTCCAACAAGCTGACACGCAGGGGCAACCTGAGCAAAATGTGGTGCCTGTATGTGTAACAAACTTTAAGGACTTTTCTCTCATTAGTTTTTCCAGCTGCTTTTGGGATCAAAGTAATTTTCAAGGATTTATGATGGAATTGTAAAACAGTTTGGGTTGGAAGGGACTTTCAGAGGTCAACAATCCAACCTTCCTACAGTAAGCAGGGACATCTTCTACCAGATCTAGTTGCTCAGAGCCCCATCCAGCCTGGCCTTGAATGTCTCCAGGGATGAGGCATCTACCACCTTTTTCCAGGATGGCAGTGCTTAACCTACTTGCAGCACAAGTGGCAGAGCTAACTGAAATAACCATGGTGTACTATGCAGTCTTTGTGACTATTTCAGACCATGTTAAAACTATTACCACATTTGAAAAGGTTGAACTTCACGGATTAGAACATCCTGAAACACTGCACATTTGTATATAACTTGTGCAAATAGGTACTGTGAAAAACTTGTGACTGCAGGAAAGAGCGGAGGTAAGCAGGGGTATTTTCTGTCTGTCTCCCAAAGAAGGTCTTGTATATCTCTTTGTACATGGTTAATTGTTGTTTCCTGAGCTTTTATAGAAGACCTATAGCTGAAGAACTGTGAAGTTATTTTATATATAGATTTAATTCTATCTCAAAACTCTACACGACCATGGAAAGTACCACACAGCTTATCTGAAGCTCCATGTCTAGATTTCTTTGCTTGCTTTGCATACTCTCTGGTTTTGCTTACTGTCTGGTGAATATAAATTTGGAACCTTAACAGAAATAAATGTGTTTGAGCAGTTCAGGAGAATAATGAAGTGGGAATAAATAATCCATGGTATTTATGGCTTTACAGAGCACAGAAACAGCCACTTTATTTAATAAAGCAAATAGAGGCTTGTTCTGCTTCAATTACACTGAGGTGCAGAAGGCTAATTTGTGAATCAAATATGCGTTTGTTACACTGACAATTGTTATCTTCCCAGGCCAGCACCATGAGCGGCATTGGCACATTATTTGCTTAGGGTAACTGCAAGTCCTTTTCACAAATCTCTTGGCCGCAAGATAATGTGTGATATTTATGGTCACAAAGTAAGCCTTCTTAATGTCTGGTCCCCTATGTCTTCACTGGTCGGAAAAACTCTGCTTGTGTGTCTCAGGAACCTGCTCCCACTCAATTCCAGACCAAGATTCTTCCTACACAGAGTATGAAGATGCCACAAAAGCATCCCCCGCTAAGGAAAGAGGCCATTGGGTTATGAAATGTGCTTTCAATTTATTTCAGCCCACAGTTTTCAATACATGAAAGCAATTCAGGCAGCTGCAAGAAAGCAGGAATTTACTTACTGTTTTACTTGCAGACATTCATTTTCCTCAAGCTTGTTATCCTGGAGGAAAACCAGAGCACTGTGTTGACAGAACAAGCCCGAGTTTCTCTCTGTATCTCAATAAAATTTGTCAATCAAATAGAATGATGTTATTATATATCAAATGACTGAGATGTCCAGTGGTAAATGGCGTACAGACAGTACACTTGAGCAAATGCAGATTTGTGTGGGCAATTAGTTAAACTCTTCTCTCTTTCTGCAGTGATGAGATAGTTTCTCTTTCTTAACGGATGTCCAAACACCAAATAGCATTGATATTTTTCTTGTGAGGGGACAGGCTTTTTACGTGTCTCTTCTGGTTTAATGGAGAGTAGGAAAAAAGGGGATCCTTCTGGCTGGTTGTGACTTTCATTTTTAATTGTTATGGATCTAAGAGTGGAACAAATGCTGTGATATGCTATTATGATATTTTAGATTGTGTGCTTGAACAAGATATGTAAAAGGAGCTGCCTGCATGAGGAAGGGATACAGGCTCAGCAACAGGTATTCTGATAAGGCTTATGCTGTCCTGCACTCTATGGTTATTTGTATCTGCAAGGGATATTTCTGGACTTCAGCCCCCACTTTAAATAGTAATTTATGTCATAGATCGGTCTCCTAGGTTTTGTTCATTTGTTTCTTATTGGGGATTTTTATGTTTGATGTTTGGGGTGGTTTTGGGATTTGGTTAGGTTTGGTTTGGTTTGGGGTTTTTTTTAGTTTTTTGTTCAGGTTCTTTCAGAAAGCATACAATGTTCAAATGCCCATAACACTTAGACTGGGACCATGTTGTGGTTTAAGCTCAGTCGGTGAATCAGAACCACTCAGCCTCTCTCTCACTTCCTCCTCTTCCTTCCCCTGCTCCCTGAGGGATGGGGAGTAGAATCGAAGAATGTAACTCCCACAGGTTGAGATAACAGCAATCCAGTAACTAAGGTATAACACAAACCACTGCTGTACCACCAACAATAATAATGATAAGGGAAATAACAAGGGAAGAGAATACAACCGCTCACCACCTGCTGACCGATACCCAGAGATCTAGCCTTTCCAGGTAACTGCCTCCAGTTTTACATCCTGGGCATGACGTGCTGTGGTATGGAATACCTCTTTGGATAGTTTGGGTCAGGTGTCCTGTCTCTGCTTCCTCCCAGCTTCCCCTCCTCCCTGGCAGAGCACGAGACTCAGTCCTTGCTCAGAGTAAACGTTGCTAAGCAGCAACTAAAAACATCGGTGTTATCAGCGCTGTTCCCAGGCTGAAAGTCAAAAAGACAGCACTGCACCAGCTACTAAGAAGGAGAAAAATGGCTGCTACTGCTGAACTCAGGACAGACAAGTAATAGGCCTGTGACTGGACTTTATAGGTACAGAATGAAGAACCCCAGATTCCTGCTAAAACACAACTCAAATCTCATTCTGCAAGGCCTGTAGATGTCTGATGTTTATGTTAAAGAAAGCTGTTTCAACTCATTGTTGAAGTTTTTTGTAGTAGGTTGTGCTTATAACAGTCACTTTATTTCTTTGGAAGTGAAAGACTGGAGGAAGTTTTTGTAGTTTTGAAAATGGCTCAAGGTTACCTGAAGCCTGCAGCTCCAATGAAGGTGCAGCATTACAGATATATGATGATAAATGGTGAATTTCTTTATAATCACATTTAATTAATTTTGCTGTTCATACTGAACAGCACAACTAAACCCAGTAGCTGGTACTGTTGAGATAGCTTGTTTTGTCTATGGATGAAGTAACTTTGTGGTCTGCGCCCAAAAAACCTTTCAAAATTTGTTTACTATCCAGCTTTGGTGGATTGTGGCTTGAAGATATGCATGCTTTATAATAAATTAAGTGTAATTAAAAGAAAATGCAAAAGCAGATGCAGTCATCCTCTTCTGGGAAATTAAAAATAAATGTTTTACTTACTCTTAAGATAGTTCAGGTAGAATTCAACATGATAATAAACCCCATAATTAATGTTCATTGGCTTAGGAGAATGGCATTAGGTAAAATGGCATGATTTTATCAGGAAAAATATTTTTTGTTGTGTAATAATGCCCACGTTCTGAAAGACTGCTTTACATATGTGCCAATTAGGCTGAATCCACCCTGGCAATATCACAATCAAGAGAGTTCACTAAATTAAATTTGAAAGTTTCTTGAGTTAAGCTTGTGAACACTGCTAAATTTTAAATTTAAATTAGGAAAAATTACTACAGAAATACAAAACAAACTTTATGGAATTAAAACCACCTGTGAAACAAGTTTTTACGTCTAAAAGAACAATCTAAAAGCCACTGTGATAAATAGAATACTTAGTCCTTGCAAAATACAAATTGTCCTTACTATCTCTACATCATTAACATCTGTATAATTTTCATTCTCATAGGCTATTTCCTAAGAAATGTGGGCTCTCATTTTCTGATCAGTGAAGCTGACTGCATTCAATGAAATATGATCATGCTCACACTTGGAATAAATTCTGCTCAGGTAATGAATATAATCTATTAAGCTGCTACTGTACTCATTCCCTAGAGAGCACTCATGGCAAAGCCAGTGTCTAATTCACCACCCTAAACTTCTCACAGAAGCTTGTAGCTTTAGTGGTTAGAAGAAAACCCACAATTAACTTGCTAGCTTTAACTTTTGAGTCTTTTGGGGATCAGATGCTGCCTCCCAACTTACTAATGTAAGAGACGATTCAAACAGGGAAGAGACCATTGTTATACCAGCTTCTGATACATCACTCCAGCATCACTCTGCCCTTGACAGTCCCACAGGATGATTCAGCCAGCTGCATGTAGACACTAATCCATTTGGGGTGATGGCTGCAACTAGGCAGGGATGGGGTGGGAGAAGAGATTTGGTGTCATATGTATTTGAATTTCTGTTCTTGATAAAACTGATGGCAGGATCTTTATTTGCCCCAAAGTCTAATCACAAATCAGAGTTTATCTATAGAAATACAGTATTGCATGGACAAATGTAGTAATGTCCTACACAGCCAGAAGAACTTTGTAAGCTTGACTGGATAGCATGTGATCGACATCACCTCAGAAAGCCTGCTTAGCGTATGTAGGCAGTAAATTACTGATGCTGAAGGCAGCCTAAGCAGTGAACCAATCTGCTGGACTGGTGAGTCTTGCAAGCTAACTTGTCTACATGCTCTTTTCTCAGATTTCTTACAGAGACTCCAGTTAACCTATTGGGAGGTGGAAAAGACTTGAGCCAGCATTTTGTTTCATTCAGCTCTCACTCCTTTTGGATAACTGCAATATGTCCCTAATCCCTCTTACGTGCTGGCCTCACCAATAAGGGCAGAACCAGGATATTAGTAGCTGCAAAGGCAAGGCTGAAGTAATCTTGCTGATGTATACACATTTCTGTCCTATTCAGCAGAACGTCAGGCTCACAAAAGGTGATGCATTAATTTCTGGGAGTTCCAATTCCATTGGAAGGTCTCTGGACAGCACTGGAGGAGATGAATGGGGACCACAACATCAAATAGAGATGCAACTGTGGTGGCAAAAATATTTTTGGGTGTCCTTGGGTTGGTGCAAATTGCAGGCTTTTTGAAACACAAACAGCTCCCTGTGTTACTGTATCCTAAATGTCACTATATCGAAAATGAGTGTTTCACAGCCCTACAAATATTGTTTCAGAAGGGCAGAGTCAGCTTGTGAATCACAAAACTTTATTAGCAAGCTGATCACAGTTTTCATGTAAATGACATTCTCTCAGCATTTGTCAGTTTGGTTAAAACAGAAAATTGTCTTGCCAAGCTTTCTTAGCATATCATCTCCCCACTTACTTACCTCACTTGCCTGCCTTCTGCTCCCCTTTATCACAGTGCCTGATTCACTGTGCAAACTGGGTGGAAAACGACAGAGACTCAGCCATAAGCTTTCTTGGCTGAAGTGGCATTTCTTGTGAATGACCATAATGCAAGTGGCATTTACATGACAGCATTTTGAAAAGGCAACATATGAAGTACTGCTGTCAAACAACTTTTTTTTCTGCATTAAAAAAGGATGGACAGTCACCATTCACTATTTGACTGTCAAAATACTTCTATTTAGAGTCACAACATCTGTTGCCTTTATATTGCTTGATCTTGAATTCTTGCATGAAGGTGTGCATTTTAGCAGTGTCCTGCATTCGCTGCAGGTGTGACTTGGACTGCGTCAACACTTGAGCCCAACTTCTTGTCAATTGTCCATAGAAAGGAAATCCAGATGCTTAATTAAGCTGAAGAAAAAAGAAAAGGAAAAAAGATGTCATGTTCCAAGCATATGTTGACCTAAAGGCTTGGGATCCAGGACCAATATGCCTTTTTTCCAATCTGCCTTTTTGGGATCCAGGACCAATCTGCCTTTTATACTAGAATACTATAGTATTCTAGTATCTAGCTAAGCTCTGGATCCACATTTATAGACTTAATTTTTTATCTTGCAGACATAATTCTTTCTCCAGTGATTTAGCAAAGTTTCACAGCAAACATGTCTCCATTAGAGCTGGAGTAATTGGAGGGTTTGGGGCTACTGTTTTAAAAGAATTTTATTCAAGTTGTTTTTTCCCCATTACACTGGCAGGAGTAACCCCTGCAGAAGGTTTTATCAATCATGCCCCATGGTAGTCTCTAATTCTAAGCTTCTTTAACCACTGCTGTATATAATTTCTTCCAATGTAACTAGTTAGGACATGACATGAGAAAGACAGAGGCCTATAACTTGAACATGTGCTTAGTGAAACACAGCATTTGCCCAACTATAGCTTTATCTTTGTTTATTTACATAAACTACAGGCAGTATTACCCTAACAATATTTCTATGCAAGGAATGCCATCCAGAGGGACCTTGACACACTTGTGAGGTGGGCTGATGCCAACCTCATGAAGTTTAACCATGACA
>JBCJKH010054450.1:0-12036 GCA_039877255.1 Loriculus beryllinus
TCAAGGGCGACTCCAATCAGAAAAATCACCACCACCAGAAAACAGACTGGACTTCATGCTGGTGAGATCTCTCAGCTTATACTGAACCAAGTGCTTCAGGAAGAGAACCACTGCACCACTAGTTTGCAAGATACATCCCAGATGGCAGCTTTCCTGACTAGCTTCATCTGGCATGGAGGGTTCTGGAGCTGGAGAAAGGTTTCAGTAAGCTGTAAATGTCAGAGCTGTGGATGCAACAGTACAGGAAGGAAGGCAAAAAAAAACCAACCCCAAGCCTCTCATATCTACATCTGTCCTTTTGCTAAAAAGGTCTACAGCCACTTATGGGATAACATACTTCCTATGGTGAGTGCACCTAAGTCATGAGAAGTGAAAGGACAGAATCAGATTGTCAACACTACCAGCAGATGAAGCACTACCTTGCTCCTTGGCAAGGCTGTCCTCCAAAGAAAATTCTGAACTTCTGAAATAGCATATTCATGAGCATACTTGTCAAGAGAAGCTCATGTAATCTCCCCTACTACACAATCTTTAAAAATCACATCAGCTTTCAAAGGCTAACAACACAAATAAACTACAGCTGGATTTATGAGTACTCTCTCAACAATGGCTAGCATCAAAATAGATGTTTTTACATCAGTAGAATTTCTTACAAAATAATAATTTAATGACTTGGCTTGTTTTGCTAATACAGAATTACCAACTCATGTGTATTTCTAGAGAAATGCAGTGATTTCAGGTGACAATCAACCATCATTAAAACAGCCTGAAAACCTAAAAAAACTTTTCAGTATATCTGGGTCTAGTTCACAAACCTCTTATGCATAAAAAAAACCCCAAACTCATACCTACTTAGAGCAAATAGAAGCCTTTAAGATGCACAGTGAAGCAGTTTAAGAAGCTCCTTCTGGCATGAGGCTTCTCTTTCTTGATTGCCTCATTTATACACCATGCAACCAATTGCACAGACCTTGGAAGGTTTGGCACTGATTACAGGAAGAAAGGTTTTGGCAGAAGTACTGAGCAGCCTGTCTCTATACACAGGACTGAAAGATTACAGCAGCTCTTGTGTAAAGTAAGTATCTTCTCTCATTATGTGCTTTTGTGACTGAACGCCAGTCTTGGTTGTCAGAGCCTGAAACATCCCTGTCTGAAAAAATGAGTTCCCAAACAACTTCTAGGTCTAGAGAACTCAGAAACCTTTGACTCTAATGTCAAAATCTACTGATCATTCATCATGTCTTGAATCAGTATTGTTTCAGACTCAGACTGTGACTGGTAAGGAAGAAGTGAATTAATGCCGATACCAGTCATCATTCAAACACCTCACAGAAATCAGCTGAAAAATGTGTCTTAAAAAAAAAGCCCAAACCAAACAAAAAAAATCCAAACAAAAAAAACAAACACCAAACCCCAAAATTGCAGCATTTAGGGATGGTAACAGCAACAAGGCTTTTATGCTGAAATCTTGGCCAGAAGTGAGAAGCAAAAAGAAAGAAAAGGTGGAACTGATGAGTTTTCATCTAGACATTAGGCTGGGGGTTATCTCACCTTGTTTTATATGCCCAGTTCTGAACTAGTGACTCCAGGACTCAGCACAGAGAAATAGGATCCTCTAGTAACCTACTTATCTGCCTTAACTCAGATGTCAGTCTTAGAAAGGAGCTCCCTTCTGGACGTGCCCCTCTCCAATTGCTATAGAAGGAGTGATCATAGAATCATAGAATAGTTTGGGTTGGAAGGGACTGATGATGAACTCTGAATCAGGGCAATAAAACTGGAGGAAGGAATGCCAACACAAAGAATGGCAGGAATATTGTTCTAGTCCTAGAGCTTTACAAAGCACACAGAATGAAATAGTTTGTTCAGAGCTTCTCATATAAACAGCATAGTCTTCAAAACCAGACCTCATAGCATTTACAATACGCATGAGCCATGGGCAGAACATACATTTAATTGCTGCTGCAATAAAGTGCAGTATCCACATAATAAGACTACAGTGAAGCAGTGATCTGTGGCTGATCTGTAGTTATCCAAAATTAAGAGCTCTGTCTTGTTTTTCCATCTGAAATCACAGGAATACAAAACCTTTATAGACCTCAATCTTTGTAATACTTGAGTATTTCTGTTATTTTGGGAATTTTCCTTTTCCATTTCACTCCCACACAAAACCACCAGCAGCACTGAACTGAGAAATTAATTTTGACCAGCTGTTCCTATCTTGAGGGAAAGTACATAATAGTACTTGTCACTGAGCATCCATTGCCACTAAGGAAGGGATTTTCTTTTCTTTTCTTTTGTACCCAGCCTTCTGATATTCTTCTCTTATGTGCACCTGGCTGATCAAACATGCCAGTCATACTGGATGCTATGCCAGAGGCTGAAGAGAGGTGTATAGATTTTGTGCAGGCCACCAACAAATGGCTGGGGTTCCCACTACAGGAAAAATGATTCTCCTGTAATTGAAATGCTGACGTTAGAAGCAAGTAATATGTATTTTGGTTCTGAAATCAGATGCTTTGAATTACTGCAGCAACATCTACCAGCCTCATGGGGATTCTGAAAGTCTAAGACATCTCTCCCACTGCTTGTTCATCTGGCAAATACCCGTATCATCTTTCCTTTGCAAAGAAGTCTACATCAAATTAGTCCTACCTTAATCACTCTGTGATGCCACCGTGCTTTCACCCTGTTCTGTTTAAGCTCTACACCTAGAGAAGTCTCCCCACACAAAGTAGTATGGCTACTGTCTCACTCCTTTTCATCTTCACGTTTTTCATTCTACTTATGCCTGCAAATCACTGGCATGTGGGGATCAACAGGCAACAGCCAAATTAGCATGTCTCCTTAAGGAGACTCTCTTACCACTTTACTTTCTGTTTCCATTTTCCCTACTCCTACTTTTATCCTGCTCATATCTGCAAAGCATCTGATTGTGTTTAACACACTGATTGCAAGCTTGCATGGTCCAATTCCCCATGTAGTGATGACCAAAGTACTTATAGTAGCAATAAGAATTGAGGATGCAAAATCCTCATTCTTCCTTTAATGATGTGGTACACCTGCTCCCAGTGATCTGGAAGCCAAATAGAGCAGACATTTGTAAGAGCCAGGAAATGAGCAATTCAACTTTTCAACTTCTAATGGTGGATTGTGTAGCCAGTAGGTAGTACATAATCTTTTCTGTCCTTATGATGCAATCACCATTTGGAAAACAGCAGACACCTTCCTGAAATTGTGTTACATTTACAATAGCAAAAAAGATTCAGTTTTGTTACAGCCCATCCTTAATCTTCTACCTATGCATGGTCTATGTGAAATAGAAGACTTTTCCTTGAGTTAATATAACTCATAACAAAAGACATAGTGACATGAAATCTTTACCAAGGCAACATACCTTCATTCACACTGAAAGAGTGGCAACTTCTTTACTGGGGAGGACTTTTGCTGGACTTTATATACCATTCTCACAGCAATGGAAATAATGTGGATGATGACTTGGAAGGGAGGGGGGGATTCTATTCTATGCTATTCCCCCTCCATTTATTGCAGAAAAGGGATGCAGTTGTGATTCCAGTTCCAGCAGACTCCTTAGTCTGGTGGGGAATCAGTTAATAACTATCAAGGCCATATGCAGTCAAAGAGCTGCAGAGCTGCATGGTAAAGTGTGTGACGTGAATCCTTTGTAACTCCCTGAGGTGTTATGAAGCTTAATTACTGTTTACATATGCTTGTAGATTTTTGGCTAAAAGACAATATGTTCATCATTAATATCACTATTGCTGTTGGCTAGTAGAGTCCTCAGAAAGGTGACAACAAATTAGCTAGAGTTCTGCCTCCTCCTGCTGCAGTATGCAGCAGTGGGAAACTTACTGCTTTCCAGTCCCCTGTGCCGGCATTACATACCAAGGAAGGTTAACCAATCCTATGGTCATAGGTGTGGTCATATTTACAGATTATAGGACAAATCCTGAGGGATGATGAGGACTAGCAATCCTACTTTGGTAGCTCTGTCTATTTCAAGCTGCAATATATTTCAGCCTTCCTTCCTGTCTTCACTACTTTAAGAAGTTTGGAACTGGTACATTCAGGATTGTACATATTCCCGGGCTTTCAGTTTTGTCCTTATTGCCCTCCAGATCTTTGGGACACAATTTTCTGTATACCAGTATAGGAAAAACACTCTTAGTGATAGCATATACTCCTAACTGGAAGTCCACACACTACCCTTCTGAGATGAAAATGCTGAACTCTGCCACAGGAGATACAATGCAATACAAAGAAGACACTGACATGGAAAGAAAGACTGTTTCTGAGTATGTGGATCACATACCTCTGTCTCATTTGTTTGCTCAAAAAATGGATGATGTACAACTTGTTCCTTTCATGTCTAACATATCAAGGAAGCCTTTCAAGTGACTTTCTGTCATGAGGAGATTAGACAATTAAAACATGACACAATGACTGCACAGCTAGCAATGGACAAACTATTAGTACAAAGAACGCAGATAGAAGAAAAAGAACTCGGTTTTGGAAAAAAATGTTCATAAGGCTCACAACTTCCTTAAGGCTGAACAGAGCCTAACTCACATTAGAATAATATGCTGAGCCCCAGGTTGATAGCTCCACTTCTATATAAAGCAGGCAAGGCAGAAGCACAGATTTAAAGGTTTCCCTGAAAAACCATATGCAAAGGTGTGCATTTAGGACTCTGATAAGTGAAAGCATGTTGCTAGCACAAGTAGTCATCAGGCTGATTTGTGCAGTGCCTAATCACCCTCCACATAATTCACCAGTAGGGCCCTCCCTCCCCAATTGCAAATAGATTCTTTTCAGGACTTCACAGCTTCATCTGCGTAGCTCTGTTCCCCAGAATTAATGGCTTAGCCAAAACCCAGCTGCAATAGTAAAAAGGGATGAGTGAAAGGCTTAATGAAACATATCAGTCTTTACTGGGATGTTGGCAAGAGAATTCATTCAGCAGTGGAGGGGAGGCAAGAAGGTTTCTAATCCCTGTGAGAGGCACTGATTAGTCACAAAGAGGGTAGACCAGTTGTGGTCCTAAATTAATAGAATAACCCATCCCCTTGGCAGAATCAGGGAACCATCTCTGTTGAGTCTTTATACGTCAGTTAAATGGAGTATTCAGACATACCATGTAGATCCCTGGCAAACATTCATTCCCTGTGAGATACTTGGAACTCAGCCATATATGCCAGGGCTCAGTTGTGGACTAGAGAGCGATTCCAGTCATCTTATCAGCTGAGCATTTTTTTTGCCATGTAGCCATGGGCCTTTATTCATGTCTAAGACATCACAGTCTCTCCTTCTGTACCTAGGAACATTAAACAGCTTCATCTGCTGCAGAAACAGTCTGTTTAAAAAGCTGGCATAAGTTGGCTTAGCAATAATGGCAGGATGCCGTGCAACTGGGCTATTGGACTAAATGAACCAAGTTTTTTTTGTCATAACTGGGTACTACTTAATAGCATGGTAAGATTTTTTTCCTTTTCCCACAGAATTTCCTGAACTGGATGTGATTTCCAGTAGGTCATTGGATTTCATCTCACTGGACAGCAACTGAATACATTGAATTTGTCTTCAAACATAGCTACAAACAGATGTGTGAATGCAGGTAATACAAAGATTGATTGCTTCCAAGCTCATTGCTGCAGATGGCTAGAATTTCAGTGAGGGAATGTTTCAGAAATGTTGGTGCTATTTGTACCAAAATATACAACTCTCACACCACCTTGAGAGGTTAGAAAAGTGTAACAAGGAAAGCCCAAGGCAAGGAATAATTAAGTGTATGAAAAGTTGAGCAGGTTCCTTTTTCTCTACCTGATGAACTTCAACACAGTAGATACTCCCTTTCCTAACTGATGAGTGGAGATAAGAGTATGTAAAAAAATTTAAGTGCAAGATAGTATATTTACAGTAACACATTCACTTCCAAATATGATGTTCTGACTTGATTGTCTACCTCAACAGAATTTTACCCTCTTCTGCCATCACTTATTTCATGGCCTGAGGTCATAGAGAGATTTTGATGTAGATTCTGCTTATGCAACCCATCAGTCACCTGCCTTCCAGGATGACTTTTCCAGGCTGCTTAAACTTTCCTCCGCAGCTCTTTATTTCCAAAATATATAGCATTTGAGTTGCTCTATTCTGAAGCCTCTCAAATTTGCCTACTTCACTAAAATGTTGTGACCAATAGTGAATCCCATTGTCCAATAAAGAACACCTAAGTGAAAGAAAGAGTGGAATAATTTATCTAACTTCCATCACTTTTTGACACTCCTCACTTTTTTATATGTAATACTCCTTTCAACAATATTTAATTAAACCATTAACTCACTTTAAAATGCTAAGATTGATGCATGCACTACTGTTTGGAGAGCCTAGATCCTGGTTATACCACATCAGTCTGGTCTAGCTCACAACTCTCAGTTATTCCTGTGTGAGCCAGGCTGTGTTTACCTTTACTCTTTCACTGGTATCACTCTTACAAAACTGGGGTGAAGCTATGTTTGAGAGTATTATTCTTAATATTAGTGAAAATACGTAATTCTCAAAAGCCCTCAAAACAAAGCACCAAGCATGCTATGGGAGTGGATTAGTCACCGTCTTGTACTTTGGGCAAGATATATAAATTTGTGCGGGGCATGTAAAATGTTAAATGCTACTAGATCAGCCTGGCAGAATGGTATACTCCTTTACGAAGACTAAAAAGGATGCTGCTGCTGAACAATAAACACCTGCAAATTTGTCAAGAAGGTGATACCAACCTGGTAAAGGCCAGGCTTTGAGATATATTGGCAGGGTGTTGTGCACACACAGACTACAGAAAAAGTGCTGGTAAGGGTTAAGCCCAGCATATGTGATGTGGCATGATTGTAACCTGCCAGATTCACAGGGAGGGCTTGAGTTCTACTTCTGGCTAGTGCAAATAGCCCTTGAAATTGAAGAAGAGTGGGGCTATGTATTTATATCTTCTGTAACCTAGTTTACTTTCACATTGTGGTTTTCAGCTTAACAGAAAATTGTCACTAACACCTCTGACCTCTGCAGAATTTCCATTTCCCTCAAGTAAGCAAACTAGCAGCCCAAGTCTATAAATAGAAAGCATTACACAATTCATTAAGAATGGAATAAGTACCATCAGGAATTGTTATAGGGATAGATTCTAATATATATATATTTATATATTTCTACCACTAGAGGCCTGTAATGTGCTGCATATTTTGCAAAATCCACATTATCTGTCAGTAGCACAGCAGTACTGTGAGTACAAATCTGCATAATGTTTTCAAAGAAGTTTCTACATATTTAATTCCAACTTCCAAAGACAATTCTCTGCCAATAACAGAACAAGTTCAAATAAGCAACTGTTCAGTGGTTTAATATGATCATAAGAGAAGACCCTTACTAGTCAAATTGGATGCTTTTTATGCATGTGAGCAACTTTCCTCAGCTCTCTTTAAAACTCATGAACTGATTACTTGTGTGATATTGCTCATACTGGGATTTACTGAACAGAAACCCAGGTAGCTAGTTTCAAGTTAGGAGTAAATAGACATTCAGGAATACATCTTCACTTCTAGTTTGTATGTGCATTTGATTTGAAGACACAGCATATCTGACATCTTCCTTGTTATTGGTAGTCTGAAAAAAAGTACTTCACCTATACATGTATGCTACACTTAATGCTATTAGAGAAACATTCTTTTATTCTAAAATAGTCATGAGTTGGATATTAAAAAGAAAAAGGTTCTGTTTACAATCTCTTTTTTTTTTTTTTCATGTTGATTTGGCCATTTGATCACTCTGCTTTGCTCTGATAAAGTAAAGTTTTCCTCAAGTATAATTAAAACATTTCTGTGGATTTCAGAGGAACCATTGAGATCTCAGTCTTTAACTGAAACTGAGCCCTCAGACTGGTGATTTTCTACTTCTAGCATCCTCCAGACTATCACTCCAGGTTTAATGGTTACCCCTTTACAAGCTGGCCCTAAGTATGTGGGTAGAGTGTTGACATTTCCCTATATTCATTTCAAAACTCTTGCTTCACAGTGAAGCACATTTCTTTCCAAGTCACTGCACAGGTTTCACTGGAAGTGTTAGCAGAGGAAGGTGAGAGATGGCAGCAGGAATTTCTTCCTGAGATAAGATTTATCTCACCTAAGTTTACCCACCTGGAAGTTAGATGTCTTCAACAAACCCACAGGCAGTGGAGACAAACTGGAGTTATTAGGAGGTGACTCACTGTGCCTATCTGTCAGATCTACCATGGGGAGGCATGAATCACACGTTAGCAGTGCCTAGCTTTCTTACTGACAAAAGAAAGAGCCTAGACAATTAAATTAGGTTTTATGCAGTACCGAAAATACTTGGGTCTGAAGCTCTCTGCTTAGGGCTCTGTGCAGTAATTTCTCTCTGGAACATAATGCAAAGCAGACAAAGTCTAGTGTAAAGAAATGGAGAAACTTTTGCTGGTGCTTCCTCCCCCACTTCTGTGAGTGTAAATCACTACATAAACCACAGGACAGTCAGACTAACCCACAGCCCCTAGACCAGTTCTAACAGCCAACAGGACACACAGAAAAAATGCATGTCTGAGATCCCCATAGCAGATGCTGTGCTTCCCTGCTCTGCTCTTCCCACATGTGTGGCGCTGCCAACATCCCTCTCTGAACTGAGAATCAAGGATCACTGCAGACTCTGAGAGCAGAAAGGCAGCAAAAAGAGAGGAGTTTGGGTGCTGGAAACACCACGCTTGCCACCCAAGCCAAAGCCCGAATGTGACTCAACCTCCTCTGCGCTAACTCGCACAGCTCCTGTAACAGGGAGTTTTATGTGCTGTTCTTTCTTTCCTTCTCTTTTGCCTTCCTCTCTTTAGAGGTGATCCAGAAAGTTCTCCTTCTCCCTGTGAATGACTTCCCTCATGTTCCTTCTCCAGAAAGTGGTCTTTTCTGCTTGGTCACTGGCCTGTGCAAGTCCTGTTATTATGCATGGCTCCAGGCACTGTATAAGTCTTTAGGCATTTACCGCAAAACAGCAAATCAAATCTGACACACTTGCTAGAATACACATTCAAAGTCAGGTTCTCAGCACATATAAACTGATGTAGCTCCAGAGAAAAGATGACCCTCAGTACCACTTGGTCACTTGAGACAATAAATGCAAAATGCCCCTACAAAGACTTTGAAAGCAGACTGGGTGCAGCTTTGCTCATTTTAAAACTGTGCTGCTTGTAATTCACACCAGCATGGGAATGTTCGATAACAGCCTTACTGTGCGCTTCAGCGCACAGCAAAACCTATCTTCCTACACTGAAAGGAGGTGTTTTCTAAATTTAAGCATCATTCTAGCTAGCATTGTAACAAGCTTGATTTTCATATTGAAATATGGCATATTGGCATATTGAAGATCTGATAAACAAATACTCAAGAATGAAACTTCAAATGAGAGAACGCAGCAAAGCAGAATAATGCTGCCTTTCCCAAGTTGTAGATTTGGTGCAGCAATTCTAGAGAACAGATATCATCCAAGTCTTTACATCGCTGGCACAGTTGTGTATTTACTTGTTCTAACAATGCAGAAGAGCCAGAGGACTTGGTGACCGTGAGAAGCTAATCAGCTTCTAACGCCAGGAATTTCTTTCCGTAGGAAGACAGCATTCCTTTTCTGGGGTTGCTGAAGAAGACATGCACCCCTGGAGTCATTAAGGAAGGGTTGGTTTCTCCCTTTCTCAAGACCACATCAGTAGGCTGATGCACACAATGCAAAAAATACATGGGAAATACAGAAACATCCTTTATCTCATCCCAAAACAAGTCCTTCAACCTAGCTGAGGCTGCCATTTTAGGCAAACAGCTTAGCTTTGCACACAAGAGACAAGGTCCCTCGGCTGTTCTAAGCAGGTGTAGTTGGCTTGACGTCAGGGGACACCAGCTGAGGCTCAGGTCAGACCTTTCTCCAGGGCCCATATGTTTCTCAGAACACCAGCTCCGTACTGTTGCATTTTAAGCACTAACTCAATTCCTGTAATTAATAAAAAGCAAATATAAGCCTTCTGGCAATGGAGGCAGAACAGCTCAGTGGACTATAAGAGGATTCAGGCTGAATGTGATGAAGAAATTTTTACAATTAAGGTGGTAAAATCCTGGCACAGGTTGCACAGAGAGGATGGATGCGCCATCCATGGGGACATTCAAGATCAGACTGGATGTGGTTCTGGGGAACCTGATCTAGTTGAAGATGTCCTTGCTTATTCAAGGGGGTTGGGCTACATGAGCTTTGAAGGTCCCTTCCAAACCAAACCAAACCATTCTATGATTCTACGATTCAGTTGCAAATTGTTCCTCACCCTATACTGCACTAGAAGAACGAGGAGAGGCCATCAGATGAAAGAGTGACCAGTAACAGTCCAGCATCCAGGCTGAGGATAAGACCTGCCATCCCAAATTTCATTTTCACCACCAACTCTGCAACAAGCTTGCTTTAGCACTTCTGGAAAGCCCTTGCCTTCTCACACCAATATCCTTAAGCCAGGCAATCTCAAACCACCACTGAAAGATGCACAAGTATTACCTTCTCTACTTCTGTCCACCTTCTTCGGGAAGGGAAGTGTTCATACTGTCTCACTGGAGACTACTGGCTTAAGCGTTTGTACCTTAGAGACGTCCCATCATTCTTCAGTTTCTGTATAACAAACCAATTCCTTAATGTCAATTTTATGAACAACTTCTAAATTAGGATCTTAACACAGATGATAAAAATACCTGCAATAGGCCAAAGGCAGTTGGCTTTTGGGATTTTGAGCCCTCATTTGTTGCAATGGATTTTTGCCACCTCTGTAAAGTGTTTAAATTAGCACTAAGATCAAGCTGAGATCCTTGGGTAGTCATCATAGGGAGGCATACACCTTTATTGGGGAACCATCTTGGAGGAGGTCTGAGCTGCCCTTTGTAGATATTTATCTTTCCTGAGAGGCACACAGGGACAGGGAGTCAGAAACCTATTTAGAATTCATAGCTATGCATAATGAATCTAGACCATAAGCGTGAAAGAAGAGAGTTTGTTTTTTAGAAGGGCTGATGCAGCTATTGATATCTCAGCAGGTTTTCCTGTGGAGCCTGGACCTTCACTAGCAGGTTTGGATCAGAGGTAACTCGTGTCACGCCATTTATCTGTACCCGATCGCGCAGATTGTTCCAAGACACACTTGGAAGAGGTATAGCTATTGAACAAAACAGGTGTGTAAAACACAGAGATTCCCCGCATACAAACACAGTTTATGCCTTCTGTGGAAGTGGAAGCCTGCATAGGGCAGCAACAATACTCCTGCCACAATGGCACTTCTCCTACTCCCATCCAGAAGCAGAGTGGGTAGCAGAGATTCAGCGTCCTGCTCCCAGCCCACGTACCAAAGTCATTGAAATGAAAGGCAGGGAGTTTGGGCAGGGGGAGAGGAAGCAACTTCCTACAGGGCTCTCAAAACTAAATAGTAGATTTAGAACCTGTGAATAGCCATGGGCTCATGTGTTTGATTCAAGCCAGGTTCAAAGCAGGCAGAAGCTGGCAAAGCAGCCTCTGCAGTGCTCTTAATGTGCTTCACTCCAGAGCTGCACTTCTTAAACATCTTGGCATATGTGGCTCACTCTGGCTCCTGCTTCACTTGAAATCTGCTACCCACAGCCTCAATGAACAGCTGTACCCTTTGGGACTTTCATATCTTTTTTCCCTGATATGCAGATTCAGAGAAAAGACAATGACAGCAAAAATAGAATAGAACAGACTACTTCAGCTGGAAGGGACCTGCAACGATCATCTGGTCCAATTTAAGGCTGACCAAGTTAGAGTAAGTTACTAAGGGCATTGTCTAAATGCCTCTTAAATGCTGATAGGGATGGGACATCGACCACCCATCTAGGAAGCCTGTTTGAGTGTTTGACCACCCTCTTGGTTAAGAAATGCTTCCTTATGTCCAGTCTAAAAATCACATATGGCAGGAGGATATGCTGCATTTAC
>JBCJKH010054450.1:17577-49576 GCA_039877255.1 Loriculus beryllinus
TGTGGGTAGCACCGTTTTAAAGCTCGCATGGTACTGCATCTGTCCAGCATTAGATTTCTCCCCTAGCTCCATCTCTGGCAGTGTTCAAGGCCAGGTTAGACAGAGCCTTGGGAGGCATGGTTTAGTGTGAGGTGTCCCTGCTTATGACAGGGAGGTTGGAACTAGATGATCTTAAGGTCCTTTCCAGCCCTAACTATTCTATGATTCTATAGAGGGGGTAGGGGATAGGGGACAGGATATCCAGCAGATGGAGGAATCACTGATAACAGAATGCAGGAGAGATACTGGCTGGAAAATGTCCAGGGCTAGAACAGCAAACCTGGGAATGAGAAAGCTGCAGACAGTCCTGAGAGCAGAGGCAATCTGTGCATGGCAGCATTATGCATCTGCCTCTCAACAGGAACTGCACGATGGGGTCAAAGAAAGCATGTCTGAGGCACTACAGAACAGCGCTTAAAAGCAGGGAGTTTCTCTTTGTACTGACAGTCCTTCATTACACCATCTCATAATCATGTTTATCTCCAGAAGTTACCAGCAACACATTCCCCCAGAAACACCTCTCTCACATCTGTTTCCACCAGTACTCCCCTGGATTTCAGCAATACTGATCAAGGGAGACAGAAAGCCACTGGAACTTAACAGTCCTCAGCTTACCATGTATGTAAGCACAGCCAACTTTAGCATTTGCAGCAATATATAGTTCACCTGGGGCTAAACCCACTTTCTCTCAGCATCTGCTGAACTGATGTTCACCTATAACTCAGGAAGGATTGGAGTTTGTGGTTGGTGACACATGCTTGGAGGCATTTCCAGTAACACACATACAGAAGAGAATTCAGAGAGGCACAACTGCCACCCACTGGGAGCCACCCGCAGCAGTACAGTCACTGTGAATGCCACCTCCCTGCCATCACGGAGCATGTTCAAAGCAGGGAGGTTGCCGCAAGTTCAAGAACACAGTAGCAAAAACAAGGCAAAGATAATCTGATGGGTATTAGCACAAGGATATGTGTAATAAAAGGTCAGCTAGCTCAGGAGAAGCTCCTTTGAAGTTTCAGATCTGCCTGACATCTGAGAAGTCTGCTGCCTTACAGAGTTGGCAGCAAGAGCCACTGTTTTTCTCAGGCTCTTTTGCCCATGCCTGTTGCATACAAAGCAAGGATCATACTTCAGCACTGCTGACAAGCCAGACATGTCTTGAAAATCGCGTTTGTTGGGACAAGGGCATTCCAAGTCCGGCTGGATTAGTGGAGTCAGTGCTAGGGAAACATATTTAAACACAAAGAACTCAGAGTTCATTTTTATCCCTGTTCCCCTGTTGCCCAACCAGTGACTTCCCTTCTCTGGCTAGGGCTGGCATCCAAGAACACAGATTCAAAACAGCCCTGCTGCTGGGCAGATACTCTTCTTCCACTCAACGGCAGCAAGCACAGCCCCAGCCTTGATAAGGGGGTGTTAAAAGCCCCGAGGACTTTTGCTGGAGGATGCGTGTGGATCACAAGTGAGAAATAAAGGGTGCCAGCCAGCTCAGGGGAGCCATATACTTCAGATGGGAAGTGGGGAGCAAAACCTTTGCAATCCTACTTTTTTGAGTTGTAGCACAGCCTTACTGTTCCTAATCAAGTCAAAGTCTAGTTTCAAGGAGTCAGGGCAGACTGACATTTCTGCACCTGACCTGGCATTATTCAGTGAGCGTGTCTTAATATGCTTTGGGTATGACTGTACTTGTATGTGGGGAGGCACAAGGAGCATGTATCTGAGTACAAAGTTAATCCTTCATTAGAATGGCACTTGCTGGCTTCTCATCTGGTAAAAGGGAAACAGATGAAGCCCTGACATTTTGTCCACATAGAACTGGAGCTGTATACTTCCACAAAGAGATGGTGCTGGATGCTGCCAAGAAAAGGGCTTTGCTGTGTTCAGGTTTCTCTGAATGAGATGTCTGGGGATACAGAGAGCAAGCTGCTGCTACAAAATCTCTCCTATCCACAGAGCTCTTGGTAAAATTTTTTTCATGGTTCCCAAGCCTGCCTCCCTTATTTTTCTCAGAGTAAAGGAAAACGCCCACTGAATTTGAAATACAAATACACTCTCATTTCGGCCAGCTGAGGCAATCCCAAATCTTTTGTAAAGGAAATCCTTTCTGAGGGACTCCACTTAGAACAGGAATCCATTGCCTTGTTCCTCTGAGGAAAGTGCTCCAGTCCTGCCTGAGGAGCTGCATCATGGCTCATCTCAGGTCATTTCCTGCACAACACCAGCATCTGCAATGTCATCCAGACTTACTTGGCTGCGGTCTGCCGTTCTGAACTGAAGCACAGCTCCTCAGCTCCACAGGCACTGTGCGTTAGTGCTGGCAGGGTACCGGTGCGCAGGGAATCAAGGCAGCCTTGCCATGACCTTGCAAAGTCAGTGAGCTCATGTGGAAAGGAGCCAGCCTCTCGTCCTTCCCTCCTTTGTAAGCCAGTCTCTTGTAGTGGGGCACAGCGAGTGGCACCTGTCACGAGCTCCATTTTCAATTCCCCAGCTGCTGTGCTCCCTCTTCCTCTTCATCTCTGATAGAGGACAGTAGAGGTTACTGGATTGCCTGGTCATTTCCAGCTGTCATCATGCCTCCAAGTAGTGTGATTTAATTCTAGGAAGTGGACTTGGCCAAGCTCCAGAAGCCAAGGACTCAAGTCTGACATCAAGTCATGTCTCTCCCTCATGTCATAGGCCTCTGCAACTCAAACACCTCCAGATAGCTCAGACTGCCAGCCCACTTCTTTATAGATGACAGTCCCTTGGTCCTTAAGGGACAACTTCACCTTATATCGTTTTATAGGTAGGAGTTTCTGAACAGAGCCAGATGACTATAAAATAATATTATTTCACAATCCTGAAAAAAGAGCTAGAGTGACATTTTATATGAAAAATAAAACAAAACAAAACAGGAAGGAGAAGAAGAAACACTAATGATATCTGGATTCATCCACAATGTCACCATTGCACTGGTAATTACAGCAAACCTCTACTTTTTTAAAAAACAAAAAGAAGACATGCTCTTTAATCCCCCACCTTTGCTAACACAAACTATGCTGGAAAGGATGTCTATAATAAATGTGTGAAACATACCTGTAACCCCCATACCTTGTGTCTATAATACTCTCATTCCTACATAAGAGAGAGATGAAGCTCTGAAGTGACAACTGCAATATAACGGATTATTTTTTCCCCTTCTCATACCAAGAGTCCCTATCTACTAAACTGAACAACTCTCACTTGAGAAATCCTTCTCTCACAAGCTCCAATCAAAAGTCAGAGCTGATCTTCATATCTGAAAGGAGGCAGAAGACTCCACCCCAGTGAGCTACACGCTTCCCACCACTGACAAAGAAGAAAGGAGCTCAGGGGGTACACAGCAGCGTTTGACAAAAGAGCTGGAGAAAGCTGCTCTGATGTAAGTACATGCATCTTTCCTGCTGCAGGAATTGGAACACTAGGACAGCCTTCCCAGGGACATAAGGATTAGCCAGGACAGATAAAACTGACAGTAACAGAAAATGAAATACAAGACATTCATTGCAAATTTAATTCTCCTCTTAGTGAAGCTTGTCCTTTTCATTTGTGAGGCTGGTGTTGTCACCAAGGTCAACACAAATGTACTGTCAGCTGAAGGAAATTGGTGGAAACCTCAGCATTTCTAAATGACCCCAGGATTTCTGATGGCTTCTGCAAAAAGTGCATGAGGCTTCATCGTCCTGTCAGAAGCCCCACTTGTACGACTAAAGAAGTGTTACTCATTAAGAGTAGACAAGACATCCTCTCCATTAATCTTCTCTGCCTTCCTCCACCAGCCACAACCAAGAGAAGCTCAGTCCATACTAACACGCTATAGTCCAGCTCTCACACTAGATTGCAGAGGTGATCCGGCCAGAGAAGTACCCAGTCTCCATCAGCACCATGTACCAAAAACTGCAAACACAGTTGTAGGAAAAAAAAAAAAGGTGCCAGAAGAGAATACTGGTAAAACAGCACTTCTGAGATTAGCCAGTTCTCTGATATGTAAGAATATCGCTATTGCATTGTCTGCCAGCACCACGACACTGCAAAAGATTGTACTCTCTGTAGGCATGCTTCAGAATGGGTGGGTTTCACCATCTGTCTCCTGTGCACTGTAGAGAGCATAACAACTCACTCTGCACATGCTCTGGCATGCACCAGCAAATAGTAATGTCTCCAGCTCTGGCTCAGAGTGGGCAGATGCAAGCGAATTCATCACTGTGTTGCTCTAGATTTGCGTTGCTATAACTCCGCTGAATTTCAAAGAGCTAAGCTGGAGTAATACCTAACTGAATCTGCTGTTTCTTCCCCTGCCCACACGCACACTCCCCACTCCAACTACAGCTTCTACACGGTGTCCTATGGACAGGTGGGTTTGTGTAGCAAAATGTTTTAAGAATGAAACACTGGCAGAGGAGACCTCTTGGTGGAGTTTCTTTCTCTGTGGAGCCACTTATGAAATGTGCTGGTAACCAGAGGATCAAAGACCAGTGAGAATGCTTAGCATGTAGGTAGTAATTTTTACCCACAGAACTAATTTAATCTTAAAGCAGAGGGCAGAAAGTTTTGCCTGTAGTTATTGAATTGACCAAGAAGGGCAAACAGGATCTATGTTCCCTGACTCCAGACAGGCTATTCCAATGCTATATAGACAATATAATTATTTATGAAAACCAACATACAGCTGGCTTAAAAGAGATAAGAGTGGCCACCATGTTATCTTCTCTCCATCAAACCCATCCCAATGTAATGTGAATGGATGATGTCAGATTTACGAATGCTGCGGATTTTTCTCTTAGCAACCCTGACAGTTGCCAGGAAACAATGCCTTGCTGTTACTACGGTGACACAGGGTACCAAAACCACATGCCTCACAACACCCACCCACCTGCAAAAAAATGGGAGAAATGCACACCTTGAGTCTCCCATCACTTCATAGGTGATGAAGTGGTTAAGGAATATCTCCGCTCAAGTCACAGAAATAATGACAGTGTAAACCAAGCCTAGTGTTCCTGTCACATGTGGTCTAAAAAAGGCTTTGACCACCTGGAGAGATCACCCGTAGAAGCTCAGTTTCCTTTCCTTGCTACAGAGGAAGAAAAAAGGTCTTAGATGTTTACCTCCTCGTCTAAAATGGGTTGACTGCACATTACTGTCCAAAGCCAAAGTAGGTGGAATTGAAAATGGATAGGAAGCAGACCCACAAAAACATCCACTCTTCCCCATTACTAGCCTACATGCAGATAAGCCAAGATGAGTATGGTGTTCTAGCCAACTGGATGGTGCAGAGGAAGCTGCTGCTTCCTCTGCTGTTCCTGCAAAGGGAACAGCAAGAGATACTTTGCCATAGCTTCATCCAAAGTAGCACATCTCCTTACCACATCCTATTCACCAGGTGAGGTAAAATACTACAAAAGACTTCAGACCTGCCATTTTGCCACACATCATAGCCAAGAGGATTATTTCAGTAAAGGCAGATATTAAGCTCTGATTATCATGTTCCAAAAGTACAGATTACTGCAATACAATACATGGGAAAAAAAAAAAAAAAACCCAAACAAGCAAACAAAATCAACAAACAACATCAACACACCCAAATGAACATGAGAACCAGCTGACAACAAATCAAGCCAAAATGTTTTCCTTAAAGTGTGGAACAATACAAAAAAATTGCTTTCCTTTTTTGATAAGTTCAAAGCCTGGTTAGAAATATTTCATTCAAGTCTTAACAGAAAATACAGGCAAAATATTTTCTATGGTATCTAAGCACAAAGGAGCTATTTGATCTCTTGGTCTGATCACTTTGTATTCCATAGACTTCAATTTCATCCATTTACTTCTTCCACAAGGCCAGTGAGAGATTTTCAGTTAAAGCTTCTACGTCCTGAAAGCCATCAAGTTTTGAAGACATCAAGAGGTGGTGGTACTTCCCTTGATCATTTCCTCCAGGCAATAACAACCAGTTTCACAACAGTGAAATTTTCTGTTCAGTTCTACGCGAATGAGAAACACTAGGTAATTTTGCTGCAACAAGCACAAGTCAAAAACATACACCTATGCCATCCAGTCCATTACATTAAAATTATTAGCACATTTTGGAGACATCCATCATCGGGGCCATTAATTATTTATCCAGCTTTGGAAGGATATCAGCCCCCAGCTGCAGTTGAGATCATCAGAAGCATTATTCCTCCATCCCATCCTTATCTGATTGAAGAGCAATGGAAATCCTGGCTGGGCTTTCTGACTGTGGGAACCATGCCAGCTGACCTCACTTGATGCTTCCAACAACCCTATTTATGTAACCACACAGCCTTCCTATGTCTTGGGGCAGTTGGCCAGGAAGCTGATGGGTAGTCTAGAATTACAGTAAGTTTGAATATGAGGTATGAGGTATGATTTGTGTTAGGAATTGGGAGTTTCTTCTTATGGCTGGAATAAGCAGACCTGCATGCTATGACCATATGCTTTAGAAAGCATAATATTCTAAATGGTCAACAGACAAATCAAAGTCTTAGATTTTCAAGAGAAACTAGGAATAAAGATCTAACTTAAATTAAATGAGAATGATTTTCTTCTTCTCCTTGGTAAGTCCCAACTTGAACAGACGAACTCAACATTTAGCTTGAAACTTCAAATGCCAACCAGGGGACAGTGGAACTGGCATTTACATGGTGACTTGAGCTTTCTCTGGTATTTAAGGCAGACTCAGTAATAAAATTCTCTCAGTGAGAAAATTCTTGAACAGATTCCCTGTGATTCACTGTGTTCCTTACTCCATCTGTTTCCCTTAATATCCAATGTAGCTCCACATTAACCTCACATTTTAAGAATGAATTATGAAGACTATAGCCAGCTTTATACTCTGCAGTGAAAAGGCTGCATAAGGCTAAGGTAAAAAAAAAATTAACACTTCTAAGTGGTGTCTTTCAGTGTAAACCTGTCAAATTCTCCCCACAGTACGCTAACCTGGAACACTAACCTGTTTTAATACTCAGTAAGTTGTGTCAGCTGTTTGCTTCTGCCGTGTTGCCATTTCTTGGCTTTTTCTTTATTTTTCACCAACCCTTGTTTTCTACTTTTGAGCTAAACCTCAAGCCTAAGTCTTGCATTAGACCTACAGCCACAAAACTCCACCAGGCCGCATTGTCAGGACTACTGCCTTTTCCTGCTGCACACTGTCTACCCCTCATGTATCCAATTTCAGCTCAAAGCCCCTTCAGACACTGGCAGCTGGAGGATTCTGTGAAAGCAATGATCATCCTTTCTGGGCTTGAGTCAGCCAGTGCAAGTCAGGCCTGACACAAACTTTTGGGGAAGTAGAGGACTCGCTGAGGTGCTTTGCAGTAGAGCACAACCCTCAGGAGGGGTTGCACCAGGAGCAGGTTTGTACCACGACAGGGAACTACTTCTAGCACAGCTCTGACCATCCAGGCAACCCTGTCTTCTCCAGCCTGCTTCTGTGCCCCATGCAAGCCCAGAACCCCACTGCACTCCCAGCTGGTGTGGGAGGTAGTTTTGTGACATTTAAGGATTTTCTGCACAAAAAACCAAATCTCATAGTTAGATGGTTAAAATAAGATTAGGGATCACATTATATTTTCAGAGGAAATATCCTATCCATGATACCAATTAGTTCTCACCAAGCCCATGCAATGAGGCACAACTGTGAAAATCATGTAGGACCTTTATTTTCAAAGATGGAATGGTAGCGAGTGGAAAGAGATGACCAAGTTGTACTTACCTATACTTATCTATTGGAATATGTTGAATTTCAGTAAGCACAGTTTCAGTTGTATATCAGTAAGCAAAACATAATTTGTGTCACTTGAGCTGTCATACAAATAAACCCACCAATCGAGTTCTAATTACCATTGATATTTGTGGCACAGTTAATCATGATGAGATTCATTTTCTCTCAACTTCAGACATTTGCTATAACCATCTAGGCTTCTAGAATTAATGAATAAAACCAGAGACTTCTAGGATGCATCTTGTCTCCATCATGAATCTATGATTCTATGATAAATGTGTACACCTCTGTTAGACTAGACAACACATGCTTTTTGTTTCTGGAAGTCATAGGAGTTGAGACAGCTTCCTCAGAATTAGATGTCTCCGTCTTTGCTGTAAATGAATACAGTTACATGAGATAAATCCTGTTTTGGTTGTCTCTGAGATTTAAAGGAGTAGTCTGATCAGCCTTGTATCTGAGAAGTTACAATTAAATGCTTAATGTATTGTGAGCTGATATCCCTGGCTCCTTGGAGACTTACAAATTTAAGGTTCTAGCCAAGGCATTTCATATCCACCTATCTCAAGATAAAATTTGAATTGTCAGGATCAACTACTTCATAATAATTTCTGTAGGGAAAAGTATTTGTAAGTACTCAGTTTAGACAAATGTCATCTTTAGGCTGCTGTTGCTTTCTCCTAAATCTTCATACATTGCAATTATTTTTTTTGGCAGTATCTTCTCCAAAACTTGAACCAACAAAGTAGCCAGCCCTTGAACAGAGCTTGGTATCTGTCTGCCATCTTGTCACAGCTGCTGCAATTAAATAATTAATCAATTGATATCCTCCCAGTTTTATTGTTTTGTTAAGGAGTTTATAATAAGTTCTGTCAAACAATCCAAAAATATTTCATTAGCAAAGCACTAATAATTGAAGACTTCAGATGAATAATAAAATACATTTCTTATCACTTATTCTTCCTACAGGCCTCCTGACTTTCTTGCCCAACTTCCTCTCAGTCAGGATGCATTGCTCCTGTGCCTGAAGGAAGTGATCCTTGAATATTAACTAACAGTTTTGGGTTCCCCAGTTGTCATAAGTGAAAAGCCATCTCACATTGTGAATGTTTACAGGCAGCAGATAATTGGTTGTGTGTGTGAGGGCTGGTGAACATCTGAAATTGATTAAACTCAAGTACAATTATGATACTTGCTAGCTGAAACCAATAAGGAATGATCATAAATTTAGATAGTACACGAACAAAAGAAGCTGATCTTGAATCCTCCTGTTTGTTAATAAAGAGACATGGAACAAGTCTCCAATTAGGAGATGTTGTTCTGTACATATGCTACTTACATTTTAAAACTCAGGGGCTTAAATTCCAGAGAGGGGTACCACTAAAAAGATTTTCCAGAAAGAACCAGGGGTCTCAGAAAGAATAAGCTGAAGATCATGATTGGAGGAAAGATTCACAAATTGTGGAAAATCCTGGAGACTGGATAGCTGAGTGGAGACTAATGCTGGGGGATGGCAAGAGACCTTGACAGACTTAAACTCTGCTTAACTAATTAAGCTGGGTTGCATGTGAGCAGCATAAATCGAAGCACTCCTTGTGAAGCTAAACCTGATATCTGGACAAGATTTGGCATAAGAGCGAGCCTTCTCTTCCTCTGGAGAGAGTTTTTACCACAGTAAAGAACTACCCAGTGAGAAAGCAAAAAGCTGACTGAACTAAAACATGTAAGCAATGAACCCCAATCTTCTCTGGATAAAAGATCTTTGTGAATATCTTCATAGTCTCAACTCAATATCAAGAAGGTAAATATCCTCCAAAATGGAAAAGTTTCTAGAAATGATTTAACACTGTTAGTGCTAAATCATTCTTCATCATTCAAAGTCTGGCATCAGCCTAAGATGCAACCCTGGTGGCATCAATCACTCAGAATTAGTGATTTCAGACATGCAGATACACATGTGGAGTAATTCCATGCTCTCTTATGATATAAGCTTATTATGAAAAGACTAATTACATACTTTAAATGGGCCTGCTGCTGGAAAGAGTCACTCATGTTTTCCACTTATACTTTTTAAGAGCTACTTCTAAGAAACAGCTTTTTTTTTTCTCTAAAGATAAATGAAATTGCAGCTTGATTTAGACGGCTAGCTTGAATTTATGCTGCTTAGGGAAAATGGATTCACATAGTAAATAAGAGCTGAACTGGTAAGACACTCTTTGCTTTTTTGGTGTTTGAGTTTTTTAATTTATTTTTTTCATAGTTTATAGGAAAATTGATGAGAAATAAACAGTCTTTGAAGACATCGTTACTTTTACTAAGCCATCTGGTACCTTACTTTATTATTTTCTATTTGAATTACATCCAATGGAGAGCAAACTGCTTTACAGCAAGTGTCAACCCAGGGTATATGGCTTTGACTATGGTTACTTTATCAAGGGCAAGTAACTCTAAATTAATTAGCTCTATGCAGTCATCACAGGCTTGAAGCACCTGAAAGACTTTAAATTTTCAGACAGAACTTGGGCAATTTGAAATCTAAAATTTTTTGTCTTTGACTGGCTTTTGGGGTCTTGGGTGCTTGAAACACTTTTGAAGACCAATCTTACTGATGGGACTGGTGTCCTTAAATGCGCAAAGGGCTTTCAGAAATGCATCCTTTCTTTTCTCTGTACCAATTCCCTACCTGTAAACTGAGGGCAGCAGCAGGTTAAGGCTATTCCTACAGGCTGGGCTAACTACAGTGATGATTATTAGATATAGAGGTTATACAGGGACAGTGGGCTTGACCAAGACAGAGCACCCAGAACACCTCCTGATTTTTCCAGATGCTTTCAGTCAAAGGCAAAAAGCTCTGATCTATCCCTGAAAGTGAATGAGCAAGACTGTCTGCTGCAGGTGTCTAACACACTGCATCTTGCTCCATTCCTTTTCTTCAAAAGTAGTCACAGTCCAGCAGCACTACATAGATCAACAGTCTGCATACACCCCACTGAAATTACTGGTGCTACAGGCAGTGAACATGCCAAGAAATCTAGTTTTCTTTCGCAGTCTCTAGAAGTCTTCCCTGGAAGGAATGACCGTTGACCCCTTCTGTCATGAGCAGTGTGACTTTGAGAGCAAGATGTCAAATTCTCCCTCTTCCTGTTAAATTAAGACATTTTCAGAAGTCAAAGTCATTGTTTATCATCTCCTCTATGTGTTTATCCTGCATGAAGGATGGTCAGGCATATGATATTTTTCTCCCTTTATTTCCTCCCACCTAGCTGGCCTGTCATTCAAGGGGGTGATTAGTTCAGCAGAAGAAAGAAAGGCAGTCCAACCTGCCTGAGGAGAGGTGATGGAAAATGTAGTCTTTGCTGACAAGAGCACCAGGACAAGGGTCACATATTGGTAGAAGTGATGAAAGGTCCTGCGGGTCTATTCAGTCTGGCTGTTGCTATGAGAGTGAAGAGATTTGCTGGACCTGAAGCAGGAAGAGAACACAAATGCTGCTTTGTTCCATATCAGTTACAGATTCTGGTCACTTGTGTAAGCTAATACTCTCCCAAGTTCTTTTGGGCTCATTACAGCTCTTCTTATGTTACAGCTTGGCAGCAGAGTTCTGCCTCTCTTTTCACACTGCCTTCTGCCACTAACATAGGCACACGGTTGTAAAGGACAGATTTTAATCTTTGTATCTTTGAATTTGCATCAGCTCCACTCAGATAACTCAGGTTTTCTCATTCATGTAGGAGAGAAGGATGATCATCCTTTACATGCATACTAGCCTGTAATCGCATGAGTGCTCACCCCTTCTGAACCAACACAGTCTGAGCCTCTATTTGTTCTGATGAGAAAGTGTCATAGCACCACTATTCTCAACAGGGTTTGTGGCTGGGCCACCTTCAGCCATGTGCTGCAGTGCTGAGGCTTTCTACTGAAAACAATAATGCATTTAGTGGACAGGGAATAAATACTTGATTCTCTCTATCAAGATGAAATAAAAATATAAATAGGTGAGCTCTCAGTGCTGTTTGTTTAACTCTCTTCTGGAAGTTTTTTCCACCTGCAATTAGGTAGACTTTGGCTGTTGTTTTCAGGGTAACAGCATCAGAATCATTCCCCAGATAATTGCTCTAGAAATTAATTCTATTTCAATGATGATGACAGGTTTTGCGCTACCTAAGCAAACAGACTGAAGTACTGCTCATATGCTGTAATACTATGAATACCACATGAAGTATGTTCAATCAGTGGTAATTAAGTGAAAATGGTAAAGACATAAGCTCTGCCTCTCTACTCACCTCTTGTGAGGCATTCTGGAGTACTACATCCAGTTTTCAGCCTCCAATACAAGACAGACAGTCACTATTGTAATGATATATCAAAGATGTAAGCCTCTGCTTCATTAAGGTTATCCAATCAAGGACCCTTTCAGTGAAAAGGGGATATTAAATAAAGAAGGGATTAATAAAACAAGAACATGTAGAGGCACAAACCAGGTGCACAAGAGAGAGGCACTGGCAAAGACCAAAAGTCTTCATCCACTAATTGATGGGCTGTCAAGAAAATTCAACCACAGCTTTGGAGAGGGCCAATCTGGACTTTGAAGCAGGAAACAAAAGGATCAGAAGGACTCAGGATGTTTGAAGTGAGGCCTGTGTAAAACTTAAGGAACATTTAGGGAAAGGGAAGGGGAAAAAAGATAGAAAATGGTATTAAAAGGGCCAGTCACATGTAAACCCTCACTGGTCAGTACATTTGTCTGAGGAAGCCCTGCACCCAAATCACTACAGTCTTGTCCTATCTTAAGCCTTTCTATCTGTACAGTTCCACAGTCTATCTCATGTGTACGAATGCTGTAAGGACAAGATGCCAGCAACTGAAGGCACTGGCACAGGAGGACATGGGACTAGCAGCTGAAGTGAGATGAGACTACAGGCTGGGATCACTGGGATGAGGGTCTCAGCACTGTCTGATGGAGCAGGACTGTGGGTGACAGCCTGTGTGTCTGAGCAAGGTTGGACCAGAAGCACCCAAGTATCTCCACCCACCTAAAAATCTTTCCATGATTTATTCTACACCACTGGACTACACTGACATACGCCACAGTAGTTACAGTTTCTCATGATGATCTTAAGGTTCTTTCCAACTCTAACCATTCTATGATTCTACTATGATTCTATGTTCCAAGAGGTCAATAAGAATATAGCCTTTGAGCAAGAACACTGTCATTATGAACTTCGCAAAAGCTATTCCAGCTAAGTACAGGGTGTGCCTATTCTGCTCCTGAGTCCTCAGGACCCTTCTTATGCCCCTGTCAGCCTCCCTGCAGACATGGGATTTCACCCCGAACTTCACACAGGAGAAAAATTTGCTTCATGAACACGACAAGGAAAATACAGTTCACTCTGTTGCACATCCCAGATAGGTACCAACTGAAATAAACGCAACTCCCTCGCCCTGATGTGACTATAAGATCTCCGATAATATTCAGTAGAACTATATTTCACCCCTCTGAAAAAATCCAAATTTCAGTCAACCAGAATATTTTGCAGTTTTATGCCATCTATAAAGCAATTTCAGCTTAAAACAGATATGCGAATAGACATAACTTATTTTAATATTACCATGACTGCTACAAAAAATATTGCTTCGAAGTTTACTTTCCCTTTTCATATACATGTACTTTAGAGACCAATAAGCAAAGTGAACAATTTTTCTACATGTAGAATTTTGGAATGGCAAGTAGGGCAAAATGCTTGGGTTTTAACCTCAAGCTGATTTGTTTTTTTCCAAGACAAAATCTCAAACACTCTGTTTTGGGAAATTTTCCCTGAACAAAAACCTTTTTTTTTACCGCCCTCAAAAATGACAGTTGCTGAGGAAACTCTAAAAAGTTTAGATGCTTAAATACAAAATATTTTACACTGTAAGGATATACTTGAGCAGAAAATAGAAGACCTCTTTGGTTAACACAAGACAATAAGTGGGTGATGTCTTCTACAAGGACTTCTCTCCACTCAGAGGGACTATAGCAATGTATATATTTTTATGTAGGTACAAGTACACACACTAGAGTAGCATTTAAGAAAAAAAAAAAAAAAGTAAAGCAAAGATACTATCACATTCTGAACTTTTCTGAGTTCTTGTTACAAGGCAAATCACCTTTCCTGAGCAGTACCATGGCACCAGTGGGAAAAGAACCAAGTTTCTCCTGTGAACACATTACAGCAGAAGTGGTTTAGCTGCAGATATACACAGATGGAAACCATCTATTCCTGGGTCTCTCTTGAATGACTAATACAGTCCTGAAGCCCTTCAGGCTTCACAGAGGTAGCAGTACATAATATTTTACTTCATGTAGTGCTATCTTTGGAGAACAGTTTTAGTCAGCACGAGTAAAAGTGGTAAAATATGCCCTTAATGAAAGCTATTTCTCTCTAGATGCTCATCTGACCTCTCTCAAATTTATCCCTTTTAGAGTAATATTCCAGCCTGCAAGCAACAAAGCCCTTTTCCTACCCAGCAGAATTCTGTTGCTGAAGTAGCCTTCATCAGCTTTACATTGAAGGAATGAACCCAACTTGAATACCTTTTAATTGAGAAAAGAAAAAATAAACATAAACAGATATGTTCTTTATCTAGGAATAACATTCAGCACAGTAAAGTCTCAATTTCATATGGGAAGCAGCTAAGGAAGGAGTATCAAGAAAGGGGTTAAAGTCTCTGTTTAATACATTCCCCAATTCTCTTCAGTGTTGTGTAATCCTGGACAGATAAACAGGTGCAGGAAACTAGGGTCAGTAAGATGATCCAAGCTTGCAACCACCATGTCGATACATCCAGCAGCATCTGAATATTCAAAAGCATAGAGTGACTAGGGAAGAAATCTCTGGAGGTATGCAGTGCAATCATTTGTTCCAAAAAAAAAGCAGCTCAAAACCTGGATTAGATTGCTCTGCTTGTCCAGCTGAATTTTGAATGCCTGGAGGGATGTATCTACCACCATTAAGAGGAGGACCTCTTAATTTCCAAGTCCACCAGGAGCAGAGACAGATGGGCAAGGTCTATACAATATGGGAAACTGTATATCAACTTAAGCAACTCAGCCCCTCCAAACGAGGAAATGGAAGTACTTTGAGAACTAACTGCTTCATTGAGCTGGGAATTGACTGTATTTCTGTACCTAGCTCTCATGCTGAGTCTTTTTCATCATTTACTATATTAAAGACAAAATACTCTTCATAGGGAACAGGCATGCTGACTGATATTTCATCCATGTGTCAGTCTGGATTTACTCATCACCATCTAACTCTACCCCTAGTCTTATTTTGTATATTTTTCATAAAACAAAATAAGGCCAATCCCTTTATTTATCTAAATGTTTGTTGACATGATTTGCTGCACTAAGATCCTGTGAAGATAACAGGAAACCTTCACAGGCAATCATATACTAATGTCAGCATCAATCAGCAACCACATTAGAAAGCAAAACCTCTTCCAATATGTCAGTTCAATAAACAGCGATCAAATTCCACTCAGTGTAGGCCATGAGGACTTGCTTGTACTCCCTAATGATTTTTACATGACAGCTGCTTAAATCTACGGGAACTGTGCTGCCCTATTTCTAAAGAAAGGAATAAAAGAACTGTGGGTATTCAATTAAATCAGGAAAGAAAAAAAAAATCCCTCTCTTCCCAGGGACAAATGCACAACTATGCAATCTATAAAACAGATCAATCTAATTTCTAGGTTGCTTGAATTTTAACAGTATGGACAGAAACAAATTAGGCTCAGGCAGTGAGTGCTGTTTTGCAGTGGAACAATGTGCATGCGTAGTTGCAGCTGAAGCCAGATTAAGATCTTTATTTCAGATTTGTTTCAGACATGGCTGTTCTGGAGAAAAAGTAAAAAAAATGCTGCTTGCCATTGAAAGAGCGTACTCCAGAAGCTGCACACCCAGTTCTCCTTGCAAGTACAGCAATGCCTGCCAAGCGTCAGACCACCACAATTTCTAGAGTTACACTGATCCACAAATGAAGTGAGTGGCATCCATTTCATGATTCTTCCTTGCTCCGATCTTTCCAGCATTCCCTGAATCCTGGAAAAAGAGTAGATTGAACTTCATGATGAAACAATATCCCATTTTGGCCTCAATGTAACTGTGTAAATACAAATTTTATGTACTACGAAGGCATGTTTTCCACAGAAATCATGGCTGTGAAGAAACAGTAAGTTTCTACCTGCAATTACGGTCCATTCTTTTCAGACCTTTTTACCCAACAGCCAAATTACCCAATTGGAATTTCACCTATACAGCTGACAGCCTCCCTGTTGTCAATTTTTTTCCAGTTTACTCTTTTTTTAATAATTTTTCTTGTACTGTTTGCCAGCATATTCCACAATTTCATTGCTAGTTTCCTCCAGTGAAATGCAGAACTGTTTCTTCATGATGCCATCATCATTCTCTGGAATGCAGTAATCCAGGGAGCCTGAAAATTGCATTAGTAGCATGCAAATATCTTTTGCTTTAAGAAAAATGAGAAATCAGGAAGCTAAATTCCATAGAACTATCTCCACAGATTCAGCTCAGCATTTCATATTTTAGAGGTAAATACTCATAAATCCAATTTCATCTTCTACCAAGATTTCTATACAATATTAATATGCATAATGGATTTTCCTCCTACTGCTTCCAGTTCTTATCTTTTCTTCCACTGTACTTGTTCTTCTTATGGTTATTGCTTGAAGCGGAGAGACTTCTTCCATATAGTGCCTAACAAATAATGTTTTGATTTCCAAAGGCCTTTTGGTAATATGGTAACACAAACAATTAAGACAAAATTTCCCTGGGGAGCTTTTCAATATAGTATTAACCACCCACCCCAAGAATTTACACCATAACTTGCTTTTTCCTAATGCTGGTATTCAGGAGACAAAATACAGGAATGACAATTTAAAACAAAAAGATAGATGATGCAGACATTTGTCATGCAGTCCTTTTTGTTACACATCCTCATTTTACCTTTTTTCTTTCCAGTGTAACTCCTTTTGTTTAAAATACTTCCATTCTGCTAGAAACCTGTAGCATGAATCTCAATTGGTTTTAGAACAAATTCTGTTCTGTTCACCTTAAAATAAGGTATTCTGTCCAACAGGACCTTAAAACCCATGGGCCCATCTCCTTCGTCTGTAGTCTGTGGTAAAACTTAATTTCTTCACCCTATCGTGTCTTCCAGCCTGACTTTAGTAGCACTCCCATTCCATGTTATTGCAGCATTTTTCCTGGGATCCCACAAAAATCCCTTCCCTACAACCACACATATACTTATGCAGTACTTCCATATCCATGTTCCTCAAAGCATTTTCCATGTATTTTACGGCATCTCACAATCACACCAGCATTCCCTCAGCCAGCCTTCTCTGGAGGAGTCAAGCACATAACCCTGAAAAAATCCAGTGCTACGATTTCTAAAGATAGCACTGTGTCTCTAAACATAACTTTTATTTTTGCAAATACTATGGAAATAAAAGAGCATGATCTTAGTCTTCGTCAAGGGACAGAAGGCCCTCGTCCAACAAAGCTGTACAGGACTCTCCAATGTTTTCAGACTAAGCAAGTTCTTCCCGTTTCCATCTCCAAGATATAACATCAGTGCTACTGGACAGGTTAATCACAAGACTGAAGGACATGGTTTGTGCATCCTTTGATTTTGTCTTAGCATTCTGCATTGAAGCATGTCAGGCCTTGCTGGTGTCACAGGGGGCAGACAGGCTAGTCTGATTCACCTTAGATCACCTACCCTCCTCCCAAACTCTTTAGCATTATGAAGAATTGAAAACAAAACTAAATCCCTCCATTTTGTTATTCAAGTGAGTATCCTAGAATTCAGGATTTTAGATCACTGAACATAGGAATCACTATAATTCAGCTAACCTGTCCGCTTTTACTGTTTCTGTTTGTATTACTGTTGGCTAGATTGTGTGCTCTCAGGGCTAAAACCAGTTGCTGGATGCTCAGTTTTCTGTTCAGCTGTTGCTTAAGTAGCGAATACTCCCATTAACTTCTGTTTAAATAGAATCATAGAATGGTTTGGGTTGGAAAGGACCTTAAGACCATCTAGTTCCAACCCCCATGCCATGGGCAGGGGTGCCTCACATTAGACCGTATCGCCCAAGACCCTGTCCAGCCTGGCCTTGAACACTGTAAACACATCTGTAAGTAGCCAAAACACAGGTCAGTGAAGAATCAAGCCATTCTACCAGCATTCAAGAGCCACATCCAATAATACCTGCTACCTCCTAGACTCTAAGGAAGTTTATATCATTTGTGGCCGAGCGTTTTCTCTTTTCTTTTGTGGCCATAAACCATTGTAAATCAAAACCTGAATTTCCCTATACACCCCTGACACATACTTATTTTGAGAGCATTTGTGCTGTTGATCATTGTCAGTGCATTCCATCTTAAGACCAGCTAGTTGAGGAGATCTCTAGAACTTATGATAGAAATATCCTGATAGTTGCTAGATACATTTAGTTTACAGCAATACTATTGGCTGGACTATATATAATTGTACTCTCATGCATTTCTGCCTCTACTTTCAGCAGTGCTTTTGGATTTTCTTGTTTAAGAAAGATTCCACTGCTTTGTGTTGGAAATGTAGGAGGAGTACATAGCTTGTCAAGAAGAAGGATATATGAAATAGAACATCACTCCCAGAAATTCAGTGTCCAATTGCTAAAGGACCCAAAAATGGTAGGGTAGCACCTACACACTTTTAAAGGATCGGAGAACAGTACATTTTTCTGTTAATGGCAAGCACTTATTTATAGTATTTAGAGCATAAAGCACCAGGGTGCTTTAGTTCAGAACACTGAAAATTACATGGAGTTCTCCAGCTTGCCATTTTCCAGGCCTCATTTAACTTCAGAGGGAAGCTTTGATCAAAAAAAGGATCATAGGGAAAAGACTGGTGAAATCCCAGATGGAAGAAGGCCAGCACAATTAGATACAGTCTTACTTCAACTCATGATATTTTTCCCAAGTAAATTATTGGTAACTGGATATATTAGGAAACACAGCTGAAGCTTGCAAAAAAAACCCCAAACCAACCTCTGCTCATAAAGACACAGTGCTACAGACCACAGAAAAACTAAGCCATGCTTATTTAGCAGCAATATCAATGGATAATTGGAGTAGAGGAATTTGCCCCAAGACTATAGCTTTCTTGAATGGTGCACAAGCCAACTAGCTATCATAGGGAAGGTGAATGGATTGACAGAAAGAATAGTAGAGAAGGAAACACTTTTTTATTCTTTAAGTATAAAAGTCTTATGACTGTAAGTAGTATATATTCTTAATGTACCCATTAAAAAAATAAACAAATAGAACTCATGTCACCAGCATGTACAAATATAAACCTAGACGCAAGAACAAAAACCACATCTCAAACAAGAGTTTCAAACTTTCCTAGACACTTCTTAATATAACTTTTTGGCATGAACCTCGCAGCTTCAAAAGAAAAAGAATTGCACACACTTCCAGCTGTGGAATCGGCGAACACAGCATACCACTTAATTGGAGTTTGTACAATATCACTTTTGAAGAAGCAGCTTGTGCCCCCTCACTACAGACCAAATGTTTCATACCCTCATCCAAATTCGAGATAGAGATGAATTCATCTTCCTTACTCCCTGTTGTGTAGAACAGGTTGCTTGCTAAGTGGAAAAACCTTCTGGAGTCTTTATTAAGGAAAAGTAAGGGACAGAAGCTCAGAATTAATAACAGCCAGCTCCTGGAGTGACAATGACTGTGGCTTGCCCTCTAAAAGTTACTGCTTTTTCCATACACGCACACCCAGCTCTGAAAAAAATCATGCTTTCTTTGCATGCTTTCTAATCTCTTGCAAAGACAAAGAAAGAATATTCTGCATATCTTTCTCTGACCATGAAAGAGACATGAGTAAAGTTGTTATTCACACATTTGCAGTGCAGCAGTATCCAAAGGCTTCCCTCAGGATCAGTATCTACTAGGCTAGGTTATCTGTTAGCACAGAAGACTTTAACTTCAAAACCATGCTTTTTCCATCTTCAGGCCCAGCCCTGAAAAAGCTAGTGAATACATACTCTTATACTTAAAATATAGGCACTAGTTTTCTTAAGCACTCATTCTAAGACTTCAGAAACCTAAAGCGTGATGTGAGATGAGGACAATGTAACAATTTTTATCTACCTGTATACTGGAAATGTCTTCCAGTTATAGAATTATGAAATATGTGCCCATACCTCCATCCATATTTCAGGCCATTTTGTCTAACTTTTGTAGAAGACTAAGATCTGGAGTAAAATCTTAAGAAAAGTGACCCCAATAGCTAGACTAAATCCATAAATGTTGAGGTACAAAAATTAGTTTCCCTTCATTAACATTTTGCTGCATCTCTTTCCCCAAGAAGTTCTGCACACATTTCCTCTTGCTATTTAAGGCAAGGATAAAAAGCAGAGCAGTTTAGTTTTATTCTTTATATGCTGCCAGTATTTAGTAGGCCATCCTCAGCAGCAATCATGGCTAAGACAAGGCAAGCCATTTTCTTTAGTAGCCTCTAGGTTCCTGGCATGACCCTCCTTTCCACTAACACAACCGTGCCTAGAACGAGAAGTGACTCCTACTGAATCCTTTAGGTCTGACCAGTGAAAGAAAGGGCAGAGCAAGCCTGTGACTTTTTTCCTCAGATAAAACAGTACAAATTCCAGCCAACCATCAGTACCTCTCCTCCTCATGCTTCCATACTTGTACACCACCTCTGTGCCTCAATGCAGCATTTTCCGCTAGCTAGAAAAGATCAACAAACCCTCTTTTATTTACTTTGTAACACAGCACCCTCCCTTTCCCGAAGGCATAGAGAAGAGCAACAAGCCACCCACCCAGCTTCACATCAGTTACTGACATAGCTTGAACTGTGTGAGGTTAGAGAATGAATGTTAATTTATCTTCATCAATGCCATAAGAAGGGAAAACCCTGAAATGTCCACCAGAAAAAAAGTTTCCACTGAAGCAAGCATATGAGGAGTGAGTGCTAAGCAACAGAGCTACAGAGTGTCAAAGAAATACTGATTTTCTATAGGGGCATTGAAATGATTAAGTGAATGCCACTTGCGTTTATATATTGTATATGCATGCTTTTGTAAATAGGGGCTGACTGTACATAGATGTATTTGCTGGAAACTCATTTTACATAACCAAAAATTCCAGCAAGTTTTGTTTGTCATATACAGAAGTGTCTCTCTGGTTGTCAAATCACATTCACCACTCACATAACTTGCAACCCTGCTTGAATTCAGTTTTGATCAGCATAAAAGAACTTCAGTTTAACTTTACTGGCTATGATGGTGCATATGGAATACACTTACTTAAACATTTGGTTTGTTCTGGGTTTTTTTTAAGAATATCCCAATCCTTCATTACAAGATTAGCACAAGCAATTATTCTAATTTCTTCATTCATCAACAGCAATGCCATCTTATACAGTGAAGTTACTAGCATAATTTGGTGATTACCAGGCTTCACGCTCCAAATGGCAGGATTAAAGCTAAGCCTAAGGCGGTTAGAAAGCCAAACCACTCATTCATAGGCACCAGAATAACCTCTTCCAAAGAGTGCTCAAACGTACAAACACTCCATTACATACCTAAGATAGCCTGCATCTCTACACTTAGATTTATCTTCTTTCTCAGAGTGGCACGTGTACATTCTGCTGCTGCAGGTGCTTGTTACTACTAAATTTCAAAGCATTAATAGACGTCCCTCCCACTCCCCTATATTTGACACAAATACTTATTTTACTCATTTTTTAAGTCCTCTCTTCCACCCCAATCTTGCCTATTTTTGATAATGCATCAGCCTTCCCTATTTTTTTTTCTTGGTGAACTCATTTGCATGGGGCTTTTTGGACAGTCAGAGAACACTACCGTCTTACTTCTACTATCCCTTTTTGAGTCCCCAGTGTTTTCTTCCACATTTGCTTTTCATCCTTTCTCTTGTTGCACTTGTGCTTGACTGGATGCCAATGTTTACCACTATAGCACTCCCCTGAAACGTGCAAAATGTGAGCTCTAATGTTAACACAGTTTGTGACAAGGGGATTACAGAACAGAGAAAACTACTTCAACCCCACTTAAAGTAGTAACTGAGCACTTTGGTATCTACTAGTTAGGGGATCTACCCTCACAAGATTCCATGTAGGCATGCATTCATACCACTGTTTAAGGTAGCGCCGTGAACCATTAAGTATGAGCCCAAAATGACCTTGATGTTTACAGAAAGACTGAAAAAAAAAAAAAAAAAAAAAGATTACTAAAATCCAAAAGGTGATTTTAAAGTATCACTCCATCATTGCATCACAGGCTCTTCAAATTCTATAGAAGAGTTCACAAACTGGGTAGACAAGGCCCTCAGTGGCATGGGTTAGTAGTGGCCCTGGCAGTGCTGGGAAAAGGTTGGGTTTAATGATCTTAAAGGTCTTTTCCAACTTGGTTGAATCTATGAATACCATGCTCTACAGCTTAACATCTGAGCCTGCTCAAAGGCGCAACTAGTGTTTCTCCACTCAGATATGCTAATGTGAAGGGTTATCTCACCTATGCTGTAAGACCACCATAGTGAAAGAGAGTCAAGGGTACCGTTTGCATGGATGCAAGCGAGTTCAGTGTGAAGACAAAATAGATGGCATTTATCACATTTAATTTCCTGAAGATACCTGAATGAGAAGCTGAGCAAGCACCTTTGTTGCTTTGTAGTCAGTCCTGCTCTGCACAAAAGACCATTAGAGATCTCCAGAGGTCCCTTTCAACCAAGATTTCTCTGCAGCTGTATGAAGTTGATACAAGCTCAGAGGCTTGTAAGATTGGAATGTGCAAATAGCGTTACAGAAGTGATGACAATATGATGAGAATGTATTACCAGTCACCATGTCTAAGTACCGTAGCCTACTAACTCTCTACCAAACAGCAGAAAAGATCAGTATTAGGTGATATTAATAGATCTAATAGTTTATCACCAATTTGGAGACTGGCCCCATTATCATTCATAATAATGCATAGATGGCATTCACAGAGCATACAAAACTGGAAACCCCAAAACCCAAGTAGGACCGTGAAGTGATATAAAAGGGCCTTCAGAGACTAATCCAGAGTTATGAAACACCAGATTAATGTTTTTTCTGTCATTTGTTCTCTCAGCAACAGAATCAATATGACTACGCAAACCTGGCAAACTCTGATCCCCAAGTATTGTTTATTAGCTACATGCTATGTACAAGTAATTTCCTAACCACTTTGCAACTCTGTTTCTGTAACTCTGCTTTTTCTTATTTTTGGCAGCCTTCAAGAACCCAGAATGTAATGAACATCACCAAATGCCTCACAGATTATTTTAACAAGCATACAGCTGGATTCATATATATTTAAGACTTAAAAATGTAGATATGCAGTGGGAAGAAGAGAGCTGAATAGCAGCGCTGCTGAAGAATGGCACTGAAAGACAAAAAGAGAAATACAGACAGCAGTCGGATGATGCTACCAAAAAAGTTCTAGGCTGAGTTGTATAGGAAGGTATCAATCTAATCAGTTCTGAAAATTGAAAACACCAGAAAGGTACTAAGCTATAGGCACCATTATCTACATCTTGCACCATTAAATACTTAGGCAGATTATCAAGTGATTACAATGAAACCGGTAACCATCTCCAGGCACTTGGGAACATTACGGGACAGATACAGGATAGAGAATTAGAATGAGGGACTGCAACTAAAACTGATGTATTTAAGTAAAAAAAAGTGACCCAAGTGACAACAGAAATGTCCTAATGGTAAAATCTGGAAAATAACCTCTCAAAAGGGGAAATGCTAGAAGCAATACTACATCAACTATTAAAAAATGTCTGAGGAATATGCTGGAAGGAATTAGACTCCTCAAAGCAACCAGGTCTTTCCAATTCCAAGCTAATAAAATGCTGTAATTCAGCATATTTCTCCTTAAGTATAACTATATCAGCTGCTAAAAATCAGCAGATGAGAAGCCATAAGGCAGGACATTCAATTATCAGCCCCAACTGGACTAAGCAGAAATCTCTTGGGTATAAAAAAACAATTGCAGCAAATGCAACAGAAAGACTCACAGAAAAGGAGGGAATGCAGGTCCTCTGAAGCTGTTCTAGTACTTTTTCCCCTCTGTTAAATTAATGGAATTTGCAGGCCTGCAATTCTCCAAGAGAGTTCTACAGTCTTCAAAAGCAAGAGGCATAGAGGAGAAACTGAAGCTAACTGCCATCTCTCATCAGCTTATTGACTGAGACTGTGAGGAGGAGTAACACTATGCTCTTCCAAACCTGCTTGCCAGGGGTAACTGCAGGTTCCTCAAAGCCTTTCAGCCAAGTCCTCCAGAATGATACACTAACGCCCAGCTTCCCCCTTACACACAGCCAGACCTCACAGCATTTCTCATTTGCTAAACACCTACAGCAAACAGTAACTGGGGGGACCAAAACCTGAAGTGAAAAGCTACAGCCAGTTCTTCACAACTCCTGTGGTTCATGTGGTCACAACTCTAATACCTGGAGGCAGGTATTGGTGCTTATCTGATATAAAAGCAGTCTACAAACTAGTCTTCTCTCAAAAGAAAGAAAAGAGGTTTAAACAGATGTCTAATACAGAGATATAGGTCATGCTGCTACTTTTAAGATGGTGACTCCTGACCATATTTCTATGTTCCTCAATTTTACCTTCCATCAGTAATAACAACAGACTAAAGGGTGCAAAACTACTTTCAGGCTTCTGTCTGTAAAGCAGTACAGAACAATTCTGAGCAAATTCAAGACAAATACCAAAGCAGTCACTCTCAGCAGAAGCTTTCTGCAGATTGAGCCCTCCTTCAATACACTAAGAAGAAACCCACTGGGTTATTTATACTATTAATTGCAGAAAAAAAAAAAATCCATGACATCTCAGGAAAAAGGAACTTTACATGCTAATTAGGTAATAGAATGAAACAGAAAATTATACAGAAAGTTAAATAATTAAGGAAAGGTATCTTTCATTTAACAGCTCTGTCTTTTCGGAAAGCAGCTGGTCTGGAGTTTAAAATAAAATCAGACTTCCCCCTGACCATCTCCCTCGCTCATTAACTTGATTAGTTTTGCTCAAAGCATCTGGACACACCTGAATTCCAGTAGTTGAATCAGCTACCAAATAAACACATTGCATTGTCCTTGCTGAGCTACTGCATCTTGTAATGATATTCAGGTTGAAGTATATTCAGTGTAAGGATTATTAATAATGTCTTTTATTAACATTCTTTTGGCTTAACTATTTGGGGTAGGCTAAAAGCGTTCTTTAGTAAGAACTGATTCTGGAAGAAACAAGTGTTCTATCAGTTTAGGAGGCAAAACCAGTGCACACAAACAAAAATAAGTTGTGATCAGTTGGACATTTTAATTGCTGTTAACAAACCAGAATTACAGTATGTGACGAATTTCCTTTTTTAAAACTTATAAATCTGGGCCAAAAATATGCTTAAATATTTTTCTCATGCACCTGAATTAGCAGATTCTTTCAGTTTAAATAGATGTGTTTCTTCAAACCCACTTGGGAGTATACATACAATCAGCTGTGGTTAGGAAAACATTTGTTATTTGCAAGGTGCAGTTATCAATAATGGCCCAGCTATTTCTACAGCATTATTGATTATCAACAAAGATGACAGCTTCATGCATCAAAGTAAGGAGAGTGAAGTGCTGCCTTGCTTTCTATTTGCACCAGAAGAGTAACACTCAGCATTATCTAACTAGGAGCATTATCTGACTGGCAGTAAGAAAGCTAGATCAATCATTTTCATTCCAAAGCTCATTAAAATGTGTTTGGAAGGACCTAATGCAATGCCCTTTCACATCCCTTTCCACTGGGAAAACCTCACTTCATTGAAGAACCTACAGCAGCAGCAAGTTTTATCTTCCACATAACTCACTGCAAATCTACTCTGCACAGGATAATTATAAGTGCTACCCTTACTGGTAAGTACCTAAAGTTTCAGTCACCCTTTCAGGAAGGAAATTACTCTCCAACTTGCATAGACGTTCAGTTACCTCTGAGGGTCTAATACTACTCCTGGGATTCAGAAGTTTTTCACTTATGCACAGAAAAAGTAGCCTGCAATCAACAGAAAAGAAAGCAGCATCCTATCCACTTCAACAGACCCCTATGGCTGCCACTGCACAGAAAGGATGCAGCAAAGGCACAAGTAAAAAGAACCTGCTTGTGAGACACATTCACATTAGCTGCTAAACCAACCTTTCCCATGAAAGTCCCAAGTAAGTACTGGAGACAAGCAAAATAAAAAATGAAGCATTTCTATGAAAATTTCAGTCACTGATTCATTTATTTTGGCTGCCAAGTTGTTTGTTTAAAGATGTTTCATCCCCACAGCACATTTAAAGTAAACAGGTACACAAAAAGCTTTAGGGCTTTTTATTATACACCCCCTGCCCCCAATCCTTAAGCTTCTCTCAGCAGTTTGCAAATGCAGTGTCCTATACAACCTTCTATAACTGTATGTACACACTAGTTCCCTTCTTCCAGCGGACAGTGTGAGCTGTGCATGTTGGTTCAGCACTAAAAGCAAAGGGAAATGGTGACTTGGGCTGCCTGGCCTCAGTATTTCAGAAGGGGGTTCTTTTATTGGCTAGTGTCTACATACTACTTCTGCCACATTAATTTATCATAGGGACTTTGTTTGCTTACTTTTGAGCAAAAGAACGGAATCATTTGTTTGGAGAAATGAAACCACTAGGTACGCTCTCCAGAAATGGCCCATTTTCAGCCAATTCAACTTAATTTATAATTCATCTTAATTTTATGATACAAAGATTCTGTAATAAGCAAGTGAATATTAGTGAAAATGTGAAATGACCACAATGAATCACTTAATACATCTTCACGTGAAGTAGGAAAATCGCTCCTTTGACAGTTACTACAGTTCCGTTAAAGCAGTACAAACTGCTTAAGCAAAGCCTAAGCCACAGAAAGGAGCAGAACACTGCAGTTCCTAAAGCAAGCTTCAGCCCTGTACACACTCTGCTCCGTGCCTCCCAGCAGAGGCTGCCGCTGGAACCTCACTTCAGCAGTACAATAGCTAAATGTCTGCCTGGGTGAGGATCTCCGGCCTCCCCGCAGCCCTTTCCCATCTTGGGAACAGCACAGCCTCCCTATGCATGAGAAAACTTGTGACAGATTTTTTTGCTTTGCCATGCCCACAGTGCCTCCATGGGATCTTTCAGGGCGAGATCTCCGTCACTTTTAGCCCATGTGAGACTGTACTACCACTTGAAGGAACAGTCCTCTCTTTTTACCTCACCCATAGTTTTGAGTACCCCATTCTTTCCTCACTCCCCTATTTTGCACCAGTGACACTAATCTTGTAGCTACACAATTATCTGATCTGCAGACTGATCAAGCTAAAAGCTAGTTTTCAGCCAAGCTCGGAGAGCTGATCTGAGTCACAGCACAGCTTCAAGAACACAAAGTCGATATGGGCTGTTGGGAACATTAGTTGAGCACAAGCAAAAAAACTGCTCCTTTTGGCAGCAGATCATGATTCAGTCATGATAAGCTGATTGTGAAGCCACAATCTCAGTCAAACACTTCTTTTAACTTATCTCCAATAGCTGTAGCCACAGAGTAATGCACACTTAGCCAATAGGTTGCAAAGCTCCCTGGACTAAGGACCATGTTTTCATTTATCTTTGAACTATACCCAGAACCAAAAGGCACCTCAGCTCAAGTGACATTCTTGAGCCATCTCAGCTTTTAAACACCTTGTTATTATAACCACTATCCTAGATCCATGCTGATCATGCCACGTCAGAATCCAACTCTTTCTCCTATGCAGAAAACAGGCATATGTTTCATGAGTATGTTTCACTCCTAAGCATACCCTGTCCCCAATAACCAAGATCTCCTTTCTTTTCCCTCTGAACCCTATTAGGGCTTTCTGCCATCTGCTACCTCTGTGACAGATGCTTGTGTAACTGACTGATCAGGCTAAATATAAGATATCAACACCTCCGCATGCTCCAACCATTTCAAATTTAGTATTCCTATTGTACGCAAAGCCTAAACATAGTAAGACAAAACAAAAACATCTTTCACGTTGAAGTAGTCTTCAGACTGATGACATCTCAGCGCAAGGCTGCTGAAGCTGAACAGGGAAGGAAAAGGACAATATCTCCCATTACTAGGAGATTAAAAACATAATTTCCAAGTTCCCAGCAATCCCCTCCCTGCAACAATGACACTCTGCAAAGAGAAGCAACATAGTTGGGGTTAACCATGTTTACGACCATGGGTACAAAGCCATAGTGGTATGGAAGCTCACTGTCGGAGAGCAGCGCGCTGTATAGACCAACTCAGTCTGGGAGGGGTCTCTCATATTTTCTAGGCCTGTAGGCCAGGAGCAGATGTTCCTCATCTTGCTCAACAAGGCAAAGCTGGCCTCTTTTCCAGGTCTCTGTGGACCAACCTGTGCAGAAAAACTGTTCTGTTTCCCTTCTCCAAAGCTGCAAGGTTCCTGTGTCCTAACTGACAGTGAAATCAGGGAAAAGAAACCCTTTACAGACTGAAGAATACTTAGCAGCCACAAAACCTACTGTTTCTGTAGTGCTTTTCACTTTGAAGCAACTCAGAACTCTATGTAGCATAAGTAGCTGCCAGTTCACCCACCACAGAAACCCAGCTACTCATCTGGTCAGAGGTGGCAACTGCTTAAGTAGACTATAAGGTGAAAAAATACACATGAAAGTAGAATATACCACTGAGAAATAGTACAGTTTTAGGAGAGGCACATTTAAATAGAGTAAAATAGATACTCACGTAGGACTTCACCAGCTGCGTTGACTTGAAAGGTCTGTAAACCGCAAGGAGCTAATACCTTTATATATTTGCCCGGGAAAATGGAAAATAAAAAAAGACAATGCAAAGATTACACTGTTTTCTGATACCATTGCAAAGCACAGATGCAGTATTGCATCTGATGAGGCAGAGCTAACAGGTTTCACTCAGGAGTTTCCTGTTCAGGCACTGTCTATATTTAATAATATGGCGTAAGTTCACCAGCATGAAGATATCCATAATACATTTATGTGAGTACTTCTTCACCTAAAAAGAGATCATTGGTCTCAAGCACCAAGAGCAAGGGTTGCACATGCATGCAAAACAATCTATGAGCCAAAAGCAATTGCTACATAGGCAATGCCCTCACCAACTCAGGCACAGTGCCACTGGTGTAGCAGATTGCTACCTAGCAGGGCCACCATAGTGACTAGTTCCCCTAAAATATGAGGTAAGAAGTCAGGTCTAAAGTCAGTCCATGGAGACCAGTCAGAAACAGCAGGAGAGGGGGACAGAGACTAGGTACAAGACTACAGCATATGCATGAAATCTGTACTGAAGAGAAAACAGGAAGCAAGCTACCCAATATATAGTTTTGAGATCCATCTAGGAGAAAGATCAGGTGAGGCTGAACAGCGTAATTAAGTCATAGTAGTGCTTTCAGGAACATGACACCAAGCACAGGAATAAACCTGGATGGGAATTGTAAACAGACACAGAGAAAGGGCAGGCAAAATTCCTGTCTCATGTTGAACACATCAGAACCTTCCTACGGTATCCTGTTTGTATCCTATAGGATCTCATTTGTATCCTGTGATAGCCATAAGATAAAAAAACCCATACCTCAAAGAGTCAACAGAGATAGAGACAATCAGAGTCTTCTAAAGAGCTTAAGGCAAGATTGGCAACTGCATGTGGGATGAATCCATTCTGGATATAGAGCCGCATGTAACAGTGACTTGGTAACAGTGGTCTTACAGGCTTGTTTGCTTTCTTCCCAAGTCATCCAAACTACTTAAATGCTCCCAAAGGGAAACAGCCCCGTATATATGACCTATCTCCAGCATGGGAGCTTTACTCAGACATCTTGAATGCTATCTGTACTTCAAAAAATCAGCAGCTGGCCAGTGTGGGTTCTGGAACATAATCTTACATTAAACAACACCAAACATTAGCAAAAAATTTGGGCCCAAAATGGTTAGGAAAGGGACATAAAAATGGCTCACCAAAAGACAGCTCTTTTGAGAGAAGGCCAGAATTTCAACAAGTAAGATATGAAAAGTATCATGCTCATGCTCCATTTAAAAGAGGAGGAAGAGGACAACTGAAGTTCAGTGATGTAGAGAGCATCTAAGTGACATGCTGAGATAAATGAACACCGGAGAAGCTGTTACTATGAGGTGCCACAGTCAGAACGAAAGATAACCACAGAATAATTTGGGGTAGAAAGGATCTCTGGAGGTCTACAGTCGAATCCAAAGTTACTCAGAGCACTCAGATCTCCTATTTTGCAAACTCCCACTGATGTGACCCCCCCAGTGAGGAAAGAAAGAAAATAGAGCTAGATATTCCAAAGTATCACTCTCTCTTGGTTGCTTCAGTGTTAGTCACCCAGCTTAATACACAGAGAGTAAGATTTTCATGTCTGTTCAACAGTTTGAACCCCACTCTCCTCTGGAGATGCCAGAGGCAGCAAAAAGAGATCAGGGTGAGATCATTAAAAATTCTGTCTATTAACACTATCAGAGTAAATGTAGTAGTGAAAACCATTGGCCTCACTTTGGACATTTTCACAAAAGTATTTAATTTTAGCTAATTAAAAGTAATATTTTTTGAGAAAGATAAAGGTTTTTCTTTTTCCAGATGAGCTATCCTGCATATCTGCTATATCTGCTCTTCTCTAACTGATCTTACTACATTGTTCAAACTGAACAATACATATTTGCTAGCCTAAGGAAGTAGTGAAGATCACCACTGTCGAACTGCATACTGCTGTAAATCTACTGAAGGATTTAATCTCAATGCAATTTCCTTATGACAGCACAAACTTTTCAGGAGGCAAAACAAGCTGTGAACATACTGTCAAGAAAACTCTTCAAAAGGCATTCTTCAGAGCAGTCACAAAACCCTGACAAATACTTGCAACAGCCTCTCAGAAAGTCATGGAAATTCAGGTATTTGATCTGATTCAGGAGCTTTATTTGTGTGCAAAACACATATCCAGTGAAAGGAGTGCTCAGCCATTACTAGCATGTATGCTTTCAAAGTAAGTGACCCAGGAATTTTCCTTCCCTATGAATTCTGTTTTATGTAAAACTTGTTGGAGTTTTTTGCCTCTTTGGAAAGCAAAACAGTCAGTCCAAGAATATCTAGTTCCCACCCCATCTCAGTAACTTCTACAGCATTTGGTCAGTAGGCATTTCTTATTATATATAGATGTGAATCTAGGATTCATACTTGCATGACCACTGCCTGAGCTTCCCCAGGAACAAAACTGGCATCAAGCTGATGAACAGGTCAGGAAGAACTTCACAGTGAGTTAGCTCTTTGGAGACTTTGCATGTAATGCAATATTTCATACACTGTGGATTTTTAAATATCCAGTTAAGACTTGGGACTGAGCAGCAATTGCAGCAGGGCCCTATAGGGACATAAATGAGATAAATCAGTTTGTGTTCCCATGGTAATGTTCTAAACACATCATTGCAGTATGCCTATCAAATACATACAAGGACATTCGCAAATGATCATGAGGATGAATCTTTTTTGCTCAAGGAATGGATACAGCATCATCTCTTTTCCGCATTCTTGCAGTATCTCCATGGTATCTGGGCATTCTCCCACAGTAAACTCAGAGATGAGACTAGTGTCTGCAACCTCTTTCCCAGAATGACCATAGAAGAACAGGAGTCAGCTCTTTTTCCCCAGAGGAGTCTGAGTGGGGAAACACAAATGTAAGGCTGATCAACACCATGCATTTACAGAGATGAAATGTGATGATGCTGAAGAAGGAAAACACAGCCATTGGGACCATGACAGACCCATGCTGAGCAACTCCAGTTAAGTGATTTCCTGAACCAGGGCCCCTATGCTTATCCCTTTCCATACAAGGGTGAAACACTGATTCCACAGGCAGTGAGAACCTCCCTAATTTGAGGAAAAGGTGGGGTTGGGATGAAAGGCTTTTAGCCATTCTGTGATCTCAGCACAGAACTGGCAGCCATGGATGGGCTACAGTGGTGCTGTAGCCCCTCTCTAGTGGAAATGCATTTCATCTCCTTAACTTCTG
>JBCJKH010054453.1:0-13128 GCA_039877255.1 Loriculus beryllinus
TGCACACAATGCTCCAGGTGAGGTCTCACGAGAGCAGAGTAGAGGGGCAGGATCACCTCCTTCAACCTGCTGGTCACGCTCCTTTGGATGCAGCCCAAGGTATGGTTGCTTTCTGGGCTCAAGTGCACACTGCAATCGGCTCATGTTCATTTTCTCATCAACAAATACCCCCGAGTCCTTCTGCGCAGGGCTGCTCTGAATCTCCTCTTTGCCCAACCTGTAGCTGTGTTTGTTTCCAAATGTTCCATTTCTCTTTGTCCATGTGTGGACAATTTCTGACATGCTGCTAATGCTGCCCCTCCTGAACCAGCCCTGGTGCTGAGGACACACCTCCATCCTGGAGCTGCTGCCTGCACATGGAACCAAGCCCTGCAAATGTGGAATAACAACCCATAGCAGCAGAAGATGCAGCCCACGCTGGCCCCACATGGACCCAGCTGCACCTTCACAGTCACCACGTGTGTCCATCACTGCTCACCATGCAAACACGGGGAGGACCAAAACAGCCCTGGAAGGCCGATGAGTCCTGCAGACATCTGACAGCAGCCAAACCCCACACTGTACACAGCCACAGGTCACCAACACACAGTCAGGGTTCAGTAAAGACTTGCTGGTGAGCCCATCCTAACTGCATAATTGAATCATTTGGAATTGCCTCAAGGAGCTGAACAGAAGCAGCACTTACACACCACAGGTATGCACCAGCGCTGTAACACCACCTCCTCTTATTACTTCCACATGTGAAAACAAACAAGAAAAAAATCCCCAATTCCCAACTGAACAAACCAATGATCCCCCCCATTCCTTACCTGCAGGTGTGGAGGTCCCATCGGCGGAGGAATCCCTCCCGGTGGTGGCATCGGGGGCATGTTTGGATCAAAGGGAGGGCGCCCGAAAGGGGGCCGAGGGGGTGGAGGGGGCCCTCGCATCATGCCGAAAGGTGGAGGTGGCCGCATGAGCGGTGGAGGGCCCCTCATGACCGCATTTGGCGGTGGTGCTGGGCCACGGAATCGCAGGGCCTGCTGCTGGGCCATCCTGTGGGCAAGGCCAAAGAGATACAGCGTTTGCTTTTGCTTCCTGCTCAGCTGCAGCAGAACCAACTCTCACAATAACACCAGAGAGGGTGTGAAGAATCTACCAAGTTTGCACAAAGCGAAGTGTGAGCTACCTCGGCAGCCTCTTCTCCCTGGCAACCCAGCTTTATCAGTCCTCAAAGGTCAATTTTCACTCACAAAGACGAGCAGCCCTGGGGGGGGGGGGTGGGAATAGGAAGGGCAGTGCTGAGGGAGCGCACCCAGGTCTGCAACACGACCTGCGGCTCTGCTGCTTCCCTGCACAGGGCCCCGGGGCGGCTCCAGCGGCCCGTGCCCGCGGCCTGCGCTGAGCTCCGGCTCTGGCCATACACCGGCCCCGCGGTGCCACCCGCCCTCTTCGCGGGAGCTCCGCCAGTGCGGACAGACAAGAGTCACCTCCGGGACCCCAGAACGCTCTGTGCTGCTCGCGAAAGAACAGCGTTGCCCCACGAGCGGTACCGGGGCCGCTCCGGTGACTCTAACAAAGGTTACGGGGCGGCGAGCTGCGCCGCCCGCTGCGCGGGGCAGGGGCATCCCGGCTCCTGCTCACCCACACCGCGGCGCACAGCCGGGGCGGGCGCTGCCGGAGGGCCCCGGACTCCGCCGCTCCCGGCAGCTCGGCCCGACCGGGCCCAGCCCAGCGAGAAGGCCCCGCGGGGCCCGAACCGGCGCCGGCCGGGAGCGGGGCAGGAAATGGAGGCGGCGAGAGTAGCCCCCGCCTGGGCCCAGTGCCGCGGGAAGGCCGCGCCCGCCGGGGCGGGCCGCGCGGTACCTGAGCTCGCTGCCGAACCGCTCCGCCGCCGCCTCCCCGTCCCCGCCGCCAGACCCCGCGCCGCCGCCGCCGCCCCGCTCCGCCATCGCCGCCTCGCAGCGCCGCTAAGCTCCGCCGCTGCCCCGCGGGCAGGCCCCGCCGCGCACCATTGGCTGTTCCGCACGTCCGTCAGCGGGCTTGAGGGCGGGCGTGCCTCGTGATTGGCCCCCGCACCCGCCGACTTTGAATGGGGCAAGCAAGATGCGCCGGGATTGGCTGAGCGCGAGCTGCCCGGGACGCTAGCGGCATGAGTCACGTGAGACGTGACCCGGGGAAAGGAGCGGATCTGACCTCACGTAAAACGGAACAGGCCGCGGGGCGAAAAACTGAAGGGCTCTCCATCCAATGAGCGGGCGGGAACCCGAGCAGCAACCGCCAATCACATCCCGCGGCGGCGGCGCTCTCCCAACCACAAACTCCAAATCAGAAGCGTCGCCGGGGGCGGAGCTCGAGAGGCAGCCAATGGCGGGGTGGGGAAGCGGGAGCCGGCGGCCAATGGGGAAAGGTGCCGGTATGGATAGCGCCCCCCTGCGGCCCCGCGGCCCGGTCCGTCCCCTGCCCTCCGCGGGGTCAGTGCCGGTCACGCACGTGGTTCCGTCTGCGGCAGGATCCTGCCCGCGCGGGGCCGCCCCGGGGCTGCTGCGCTCGGCTGCGGCGAACCGGGCACGGGCGGGCGGCGGGGACGTGGTCGGGCGCAAAGGGCTGCAGCGCCCGGGCTGGAGCGCGCAGGTGTGAAGCGCACGGGCAGTGCCCGCTGCAGAGGCAGCCTCCGGGGCTGCTGCGTTGAGTGCGAGGGAGCCCCGCTGCACTGGGCACCATGGGGCTGGGTCTGCAGCATTGGGGGTGCCCCGGAGCCGTGTCCCTTGGGGCTGGCGGGTGGTGAGCTGGGGACTCGTTACAGCCATTAACCGACGAGAGCAAGGGAAGCACGCCGCGCTCAGACACCCGCTCCCACGCTGATCTCGGGTCCCGTGTAACTGAACCGCGCCACACGCGGGAGAGGAGCCCTTCCTGCGGCACTTGAAGGTGAAGCAAACCCCGCACAGCCACATTCCCTGTGCCGGGGGAGCACGCCCGGAGCCATCGGGTCTTCCCATCTCCTACTGCTTTGATTTTGTGGTCCGGTTTTCCCACTCCTCTCTTTCTGTCAACGTGTCTATTGTTAAATAATAAAGACGATGCGAGCTGCTGAGGGGCGTCCGGAGGTGCCACGCTCAGGAGCCTCTCGCAGACTTTGATTCCGCGGCGTGGTTTCTTTACTCATGTGCTTTGCTTTGCGCTGCTGCCTCGAGGACTCCTGACAGCGGCCCCGGGAGCTGCTCCCAGCGTGTCCCCGGCCTCTCACCTCGGTGGAAGCAGCCCCGGGAGCCGGGTTCTCCCTGTTCCCGGGGCCGCGGGAGGAGCTGGGATAAACTCATGGGCTCTGCCCAGTGGAGGATGCGAAGAGCCCGCCTGTGCTCCGCCAGGGGAGAGGAGACGGAGCTGCGTCCTCCCCCGCGCGTGATTGTCGCCTTCTGACAACAGGAGATAAAGCAGGTTTTGGACACGATAGCTCAGCTCCTCCCCAAGCAGCGGGGCTGCCTGCCTGCCACCAGCGTCTTTCATCCCCTTTTCATCTGCTTATTTCAGGATTGTCTCAATAATTCGTTAATTACAGGCTGGCAGAGAAATCTGCCAGGCCCGTCCCCTGGGTTCGGGGAGAGCTGGGTCGTGTTCCACGCTTCACCCCCCTCTCTGCTCAGCTTTGTATCCTCAAAACATTCCAGCCGCTAATCCTCGGGCTGCAGCTCTTCCAGCAACAATTAACCTTGAGTCACTGTGACAAGTTCAATGGCCGCTGCCCACCGAGCAGGATGGGGCTCTTGAAAGCAACAGTTTGTTGTGCTTAACACATACTTCCCCTCAGTGTCATTAAAAACCTGAGTTGTAGTAACGCAGGGACACCCTCACTAATAAGCCGGCAGAGCAGGCTCCAGGAGCATCGGTACATGGGGACCGGTGGGCATGGACACGCTTGTGTGGACACAGGGGCTGGTGCAGGGCAGACCCGGCCAGAACCAGCCCATTTACCTCCCAGGAGCGCCTCCGGCTATGCTCCTGCTAAGAAGCACCTCTAGCAGCAAAGGCTTGGCCAGGGAGAGATGGAAACCCAGACCTAAATCGACTGCGGGGTTACCGCGTCTGCTGGTGCAGTGCGGATGTGATGGGAGTGGACACGGTTCCGGCCTGCGTTTCCTCTCATTGGTCAACCCCAGGTTCGTTGGGGTGGCTCGGCAGCTGCTGCCCGTGCTCCAGAAAGAGCATCCTCCGTGAAGGTTTTTGAACTATAAACTTTTCCAAGTGTCTGATCCCTGTGATTCCTGAAGGGCTGTTCCCTGCATGGTCCCACTTCTCCAGGCACACAGGGAGGATGCTTGAAATGACGCTTTCTGGATACTCCCTTTCAAATCTGCCCAGGTTCCCGAGGTCCAAGCGAGAGGCCTTCTTCTTCCTTGTGGCAGCTGTGTGACAGGAGATGGTTTTCAGCCCGAAGACGCTGAGTTCCTGTTATTGCTCTTCAGCTGCTCTCAGGGTTGAGGCTGAAGCATAATGCTGAATCAGAAACTTTGCCCTGGGCTGTCTGCAGGGCTCTGGGCTGCTGCAGGGCCAGCATCTGCCGAGGAGACCCAGCTCCATTCCCGAGCTGGCATCATGCAGCACAGCGTTCACTGGCCTCGTGGAGCCGCCGGGGCAGGTCCCCGGGGAGGGATGGTCCCTGCAGGGCCCAGGGCTCAGCCTGACTGCAGCCTGTCCCGTTGGCAGGAGCACAGCAGGGCTTTGGCGAAGGGGAGTGCCACGTGCTGGGTCCGTGCATCCCTGGAAGCTGCTTATTCCCAGACACAGCAGCTCTTGCAAAGCTGTGGGCTGCATAACTAGAGATAAACAGGAAGGTCTTGGATGACGGTGCTGGTAGGGATCTGGCCCCCTTTGTTCTGCTGATGTATCTGTTGTTTAGTCCTCATGCATTATTTTAATGCAGAATAGCAATGAATAAAATGGAAATCGGCTTCACTAGCTAATTTAACTCCACAGCAAAACCGTTTGTGGAGCAGCTCTCCCATGTTTTCTGGCTGCTAGGCTATTAAACTAAGGGCAGGGAAAAGCATTTGTGGTTGTGCTTTTCCATGAGGTTTAAATAATTGTTGGGTTTGAAAACCACACGTTGGGAATGCAGAGGAAGATCTGAAGGAAGCCTGAGCAGCCAGCGATGGGGAGTCCAGCCCCTTGGTGTGCACACTGCAGTGGTGGTACCCGCCATGCCACATCACACTGCACCCTGTCACATCGCACCCATCACATCACACTGCTCACCCATCTGCTTCTGCAGCCCTGGAGGGGGATAATGTCATTTATATCCTTCAGTAACCCTGTGGTGGGGCTCCAGAGGAGGGTTTGAGGGCAGAAACCCTGGAGCTGCCACCCCCCACCCCACGTGTGCTGGTTGTATCCCTTCATCAGCCATGCCTGTACTGTGCTCCCGCTTAACAGTGGAGTTGGAGCAGCAGATGGGCCTGGGCACTGTCAGACTTTAACACATCCCCATCCACCGCGTCAGCTGCTACACAGCGCACACAGACCCTGGCATGGAGAGCTCCCTGCTCTGTCCTGATACTTTCCCTGTATTTATGTAAATCCTGGTTTTAATATACGTGGGGAGTCTGAGACTCTCCCAGTAATGCAGGACAGGGGCTGCAGCTGTGGCGGGGGCTGCAGAGATGTGTGTGAGTTCCATGAAGGTGCCCATTCAGTCAAAGCATAGGGTTTCACTCAAACTCAGGCTCGTTGGGAGTTTGCAGGTGAAGTACAGCCAACAGGGCCATGCTCAGCCTCTCTGACTGCTGTTTGTGCCACAGTCATCCCCTGTAGCACCCTGGCCACGAGGGACCGTGACACCCAGCACCCAGGTCCTTCTGGAAGCACCGGAGACCAGTGACAGCCACAGGCCACCGCACACTTGGCCTGGAATTCTGGGGGTGTCCAGGGAAACTTCTGCCTGATACCATCCATGGAGCTGACACTGATAGAAAAAGACCATTAAAAAGCTCTGTCATATTCTGTTCTTTCTTCAGGTCCCTCTCTGCCTTTGTTGCTGCTGGCATTGTATGCATTATTGATGTGCCTAGGTGCTGCTGCTCTCCCGTTTCCACCACCGCTGCTCCCGCTGCCACAGGACCTCGCTGTGCTGCCATCAGGCGATGCCCGGGGAGGTGGCAGAAGGGCTCAGTCACTGGTGACCCCACAGCAGAGCCCCGCTGCCGAGCAGCCTGGTCCTGGTGTGGAGCACAGACCGGGCTCCCGGCTGGCGGGTGGGGGCTGTACGCGGGCTCTGAGGTGCCCCGGGTGCATCTCTGCTCGTGCCGGGCTCTCCTCCAGCTCTGACCACGGCTTTTGCTCGTCCTGGGCCCCTTTTCCAGCCCGCGCTGCCAGGGGCTGCTCCCTGGGGCTGGCTCAGGTCCCTTGTAGAGCACGGGCACAGGGCCAGGGTGTGTGGGGCAGACGCGGTCTGGCCGAGTGCTGCCAGGGCTGAAGTGCCCCCCGGACCCCCACCAGCACCATCCCCGGAGAGCAGGATGGGGCACGCACCTGGAATGGCTGAAGGGTCAGCTCAGGGGACACCCCCGGGACAGCCCCGAATCTCTTCCCGGTGGGAGACGAGGGCTGGGGTGACCACGTGCCAGCCTTGTGCATGTACATGTGATGGGGTACAGGGGAGAGGAAAACTTCCACAGGGCACTGAAAATGTGCCACTTTCCCTGCGAGACCAGGAGTGCCTCATCTCTGGGTTAATATTTAATGAGGCAGTTTTAGGATAGAAGCCGTCTGATGGAGGACAGGGTGGATGCGCTCTCCTGCTCCTGCAGTGGCACGGGAGGGTCTCCCGTGTCTGTGCAGCTGACTGCTGGGGGATGAGGCTGGCAGAGGCCATGGGGTGACATGTGGGGGGCTGCAGGAGTAATGGGATCTGTACTGTCCTGGGGGGAGCTCCCAATCCCGTGTCCTTTTGGCTGTGGTGAATTGGAGCGAAGCGGCTCTTTGTGCTCCGCTCGGCTCTGCCGCACCATCCCACAGAATGGCACTGGTGCAGAATCCCGGGACACGGTGCCTCATGGCCGGTTTGCTCGGGTTTCCTCGGTGGGAGCTAATGCGTTTTCCATGTTAACGTGACTGCACGTGGCATCCAACGCGACTGCGACATGTTGCTGCTGACACTACGTGACTGCCTCATGTGCCCCGTGTGCAGGGGCTGTGAGCATTGCTTTGTACCCCCGGGCAGCGCCGGCCTGCGCTGACCTCAGATTCCCAAGGGCTCCTGGCAGCACACAGCCAGAGGCAGACAGGACTGTGCAGCCTCTGGTGCATTCGGGCTGGGCAGTGTCACCGGTTTGGAGGGGAAGAGACAAGGATGGATTGAAGCTTCTGATTGAACCTTCTGAGACAAGGATGGATTGAACTGTGTGGATTGAACTGAATTCTGAGCAGTTGGTTACAAACAAGATGCAGATGGGGGGAGCTGGGGCCCAACTCTATGGGGAGCACCCCAGGGATGTTTTGACCAAGCACTGATACTGCCAATAGGGTTGAAATGCCTCAAATTCCCTGGTCTAAAGACCCCTGGGTGCTGCCAGGGAGCACTTGGAGCCCTGTGTGCTCCTCATGCCATCCCTCTCCACCACAGGTGTCCATGTGCTACCATCCTGCCCCCAGCAGCATCCCCAGTGCTCCCAGGGTCCTGCAGCAGGGCTCGCCCTGTGTAAACAAGGCCTGGTGTAAGCTCAGAGAAGGCTGGTGTCAGACGCAGCAGCATCGAGGAGGAGGGAATCAAAGGATTCCCTGCAAACCCATCTGTCCTCCATCTCCTCTCTGTTCTGATCTCCAAACTCATGCAAGCTTAAAAAGCACGCAAATGCTGGCGGTGATTAACCTCCCCGCTGCTCCCCGGCTTCCTGCTCTCCTGGGAGGAGAAGCTGCCAGGGAAAGGTGCAACCCAGGGAGAGCAGAGCCCAGGTCCCAGCCGCAGCCCCAGCACTGCCCAGTGCAGCCCAGACCCTTCAGCATCCTGCCCCTTGGTGCTTCCTTCTACACACCAGGCTTGTGGAGCCCCTCACATGTCACCGTGGAGCACAGGGTGCAGGGTGACTGTTACCAGATCCTTATGATTATTGCACTTACGTACCAGAAATGTTTCATGAATCCTCAGCAATGCCCCAGCAAAGGCAGCAAATCTGCAGCCGAGACAAAGGTGGTTTCCGGTGCACCCTCTTCTGCTCTGACAGCACTTGCAACCGGGGTTCTCTGCTCCGACCCAGCGAGGCCCCTCCTGCCCCACAGGCAACAACCTGAGCCTCAACACCTACAAGCAGGGTGGCTGGGAGCGGGCCTGGTGCACCCTTAGTGCACGCTCTGTGCAGGAGCTCTGTGTAGGAGCTTCACGTGCAGCAGGCAGTTGGAGATGTTTGCTGCGTGTCAGTGCCGTTGTACTGCAGCTGATCCGGGTTCATGGAGCATTATTGTACATTTTTAATTTCCTTTGGATCTGAAAACAAAGTGTTTCATTTTCCTCGTGTGCTCGTTTGCTCCTCCATACAAAGTTCTATCGAAAATATGACGTGTCTCAACTCCATATAGAGTTCTAAATTTGCTTAAAGAAACAAAGTCTAAACCATATCTTCATGATGGAATAAATTTGTATCTGACACTTCCAGGCAAACTGCAAAGCACAACTGGTGTCATTAAAGACAAATTCATTTGATTGCTCTAAAATACCCTGCTCTGGAGATAACTACCCAGGCTCTATGGCTGGAATGAGCTCCTCTTGCTTTACACCTGTGAGCAGCAGGGCTTCCTCTCCTGTCAGAGGGTCTCCAAGCCAGCGTGTGACAGAGAGGCCAGGCCCGTTCCTGTGCTGAGCTGCTGGGGACAGCAGGGTGCTGGGGACAGGGGGCTGCCAGGCCAGATGCCCCTTCTTGGAAGCCCTGCTCAGAGATGGGCATCCAGGAACTGTCCTGGAGCTGCTCTGAGCAATGATCCCTCGCTCAGCTGGACTGAAATGGGTTGAGTTGGGCTGAATTGAACTGATCTGGTCTGAACTGGGCTGATCTGAACAGGACTGCATTGCCCAGGGTGCTGGGACTCTGGGTCCCCTGTCCCCAAGTGCCATGGCGTTCCTCAGCCTGAGGTCCCACATCTCCGGGTGCTGGCACTGATCCTCCCTCCTGCCTTGTGGAGCACAGTCCAGGCAGGGGGCCCGGAACAGAGGCTGGACTGGTGTCACAGAGCAGTTCCATCAGATGCTGCTGGCCTGAGGAACGTTGCATCCCAAACTGGAAGTGTCCCACAGGGAGGGCGAACCTCCTCCTTGCAAACTCGGGAGAAGTGAAACCTTGGAGCAGGGAAGTGCAGAGAAAAAAGACAATGGAAGATGGGATTTTTGCAGCTGAAAATCACTGAGTATCTCTGGGAAACAGATGTGGGACCTGATGATCTTAAAGGTCTTTTCCAACCCAGCTGATTGTATGGTCTTGCTCGCACACCTTACCCTACCCTGCACACCTCAGCACCCCCCTGCACACCCCAAACCCCTGCACTCCCAGCCCTCTCATGCCAGTTGTCGCCACATGCCCCATGCCGAGGTTGTCACCTCCCTGTCCCCCCCTCCCTTTCCACACGTGCTTTTGTACATCTCGGGCTCCCCCCCACCTCCCGTGCTCTGCTGTGCCTCTGTTGATTTGCTCCTTGCGCTTGTTTTTGTTATTCATTATTAATGGGATCATTTTTCCATTCTTCGTGCATGAAGGGAGATTTGGTGTAAGAATCAATGGGGTGAGCACCACCGGTGGCTTGTTTGGGTCTCTGCGCTTTCATCCTCCGTGCGCAGCCCCCGGGAGACGGTGCGAGGCAGATTAAGGAACAAGCGCGGAGTGGGGAAGAAAATAATGAACTGATTGTTCAGAAGCCAGAGACCGGGGATGCCCGCGGGACACGCACCGGCTGCACCCGGCATCTCCCAGCCCATCTCCCGGTGCTTTGAAAGGGCTCACAGAAGGGATCGTCCTTCCTCAGCAGGCGTGGCCTGTGGGAGGTCCCGGGGAGGTCCCACAGCCCTGCGGACCAGGACAAGGAACCCCGCGGTCCTCCAGGAAGCGGGGAGTCCTGATCCTCCCGCGCCTGGAGAGAGAAACAGGGAGCGGAGGGAGTTTTGGAGGCAGCTCCTCACCGAGCCGGTGCCATGAGGGCGGGGAGAGGGGAGGCCGGCGCAGCCTGGTGCAGCCAGGGGAAGGCTCAGGCATCGACAGTGACTAAAGCAGCTCGTCGGTGAGCTCCAGAGCCCAGCCCCGGGAGAGGTGTCGGGTCCTGCGTGTGGGGCAGAGCAAGGCACAAACCCGCACCTGCCGGGTGGAAATAAACCCGGGGGTTGCAAAGAGGGAAATTCGGGCAGAGCCTCTGCAGCTCTGTGTCCATGCAGGGAAACCGGGAATACAGGCTAGGGAGCAAGGAGGAGCAGGAGCTGCAGGTCTCCCGGTCAGCGTGTTTGAGTGGGAGAAGCCCGCGGGAGCCCGCTTCTGGGACAGCGACTGCAAATCTGGGAGAGTTCCTTTAGGACTGGGTTTACACCTTTAAGCCATTTCTCCAGACCTGGCCAAACGAACAAATGCAGAATTGTCACAAAATTTGCAGATCTCGTCAAAACCATCCCCAAAAAGTGACGCTGCGGTGCCACCTTTGCCATGATAAGAATAAACACGATCCAATGTCCTCCAGAAGCAAATAGGCAGGAAGAGAACGGCCACCACGGCTGTAAGGCTCTCAGGCAGGTGGGCAGAAACACGGGCTAAGCGAAGCTCAGGTTGGGCTTAACGCAGCCCGGGAGGACAATAACCCGGTCCGAGGGCAGCTTTGAGAGGGTTAAGTTATTCCTGTCGCATGCTGGAAGATAAAGGCTTGTGAAACGGCGGGGTTTGGCCGGATGTTCAGGCTGATCCCTCCCTCCAGAGCCAGCGGCACCGCGCTTGGACAGAGCCCTAGTCCCGCCGCCCCGACGGCCGCCGGAGCCGGTCTCCAGCCCGAGAGGCGACCTCGGGGGGAGGCTGCCGGCCATGCACGGGACGAGGGAAGGGACGGAACCGCCTCTTACCTGGCTCGTTTGCGTAAAAGCAGTCGCGGAAAGGCCCCGCGTCAGGCGGCACCGGGAGCACCGGCAGAGTCGGGGGGCGAATGCCGCCTGGGCTGCGCTCGCCCCCTTTTATCCTGCGGTAGGAGATTAATGTTGCATCATCCTTATCTTAAATGTTCAGGACCCACAATATAATATCATGGCATAAGGGCATTTATTATTGAAGGACATTTTATTGGGGACAAATCGCTGGGGCTGATAGGGAAAACGTGGAGCGAAGGAGCACCCCGGCTTCCGGCAATTGCCAGGCTGGATTTGAGAGGTCGCTGGTTCTTTCCTAACGGGGGAGGCGGCTGGGACCCCGCTCCCGGTTTGATGTTTGTCACTCATTGAAACAATGAGCTGAAGGGAAATATTCCGAAGAGGCTTCGCGCTCATTCATTTTTAATCGTTAAGGTGCTTCTGGGAGTCGTAAATAAAAACCTTTTTCCCTTCTAAAGAGCATCAGAAAGGAGGCCGCGATGGGTTTTGCTTGTGCTCCCACCCGACAGGCAGGACGATCCCAGGGGCTGCACAGGGGCCCCGGCGGGGCACAGTCCCGGCCCATGTCGGAGGGACAGACGCCGCCGAAGAGTGTTGGTTTGGTCTGCAATGGTCGATGTTTCCTTCGGTGCTGCCCGCGCGGGCGGCGACGAAAGACACGTCCCTTCGGGTGGAAAAATAAAGCTTTATTCCGGGGCGGGGGGAGCGGCGGCTCTGCGCGGGGCGGCCCTGCCCGTCCGGGAAACCGCGGACCTTCCGCTGCCGCCGTGCTCGGCTCCGGTCCCGGGGTCCGGGATGTCCCGGCGGCGCTGGGGGATGTGCGAGGCCGTCCCGTCCCGGGGGTGCTGTGAGGCGGCGCCGTCGGAGCTGTCGGTGCCGGTGCGGCGGGCCCGGGCGCCGTCAGTGCACCGCCGAGTACTTCATGCGCTTCTGCTTCTGCCGCTGGTTGCAGAACCAGACGCGCACCACGTTCTTCTTGAGGTCCAGCTTCTCGGCGATGGCCGCGATCTTCTCCGCGGAGGGCCGCGGCTGCAGCGCGAAGAACGCCTCCAGCGAGCGCTTCTCGGGCGCGGCGATCGAGGTCCGCTTGCGCTTGCGCTCGGCCCCCGGCAGCAGGTCGGGGCCGGCGGCGCGGTCGCGGTGCGCGGCCTCGGCGCCGTCCAGCCAGGCCTGGAGCACGGGTCGCAGCGCTGCCATGTTGTTGTGCGACAGCGTCAGCGACTCGAAGCGGCAGATCGTGCTCTGGCTGAGCGCGCCCACCCCCGGCAGCTGCAGCGCCGCCAGCGCCGCCCCCACGTCGGCCTGGGTCACCCCCAGCCGCACCCGCCGCTGCTTGAACCGCTCCGCGAAAGCCTCCAGCTCCCGCGGGTCCGACCCCGCTTCGGGCGCGGCGGGCGGCGGAGGCCCCCCTGGGGCGCCCACGGGCAGGGCCAGGGGGGCGGTGGGCGGCAGCGGCGGCGGCAGCGGTTCGGGCAGCCCCCCGACGGCCAGCGGCGAGGAGAGGTGCTCCAAAAGGTCGCCGCCGTCCAGCGCCGGGTGCGGGAGCGGGTGCGGGAGCGCGGCGGGCAGCGGGAGGGCGGCGGCGGCGCAAGGGACGCCGCTCATGGCGGAGAACGCGGCGTCCGGCTTGAAGGAGTGGTGGGGGTGGTGGTGGGGGTGGCCCTTGGCGTGGGGGACGATGTCGACGGCGGCCAGAGCCTCCGCGCGGGCCAGCAGGCTCTCATCAAAGCTCCCGAATATATTGCCCTGGAGCTGCGAGCAAGAACGCGCATGGCGGAGTCAGTGGGGAGTACTGTCATCTCCGGCTGAAAAACCTGCCCCGGCACCGCGGTTCCTCCTCGGAGCTCAGGTCATAAAAATTAATAGGAAGGCAGCTCGCGCAGACGTGCGGATCAGAGACGGGAGCGGGAGAGGGGGGAGAGGGGCGCCGAGACGCGCGAGTGTTTCTGGTGACATGAAAAAAACATTAAGTCGGTGCCTGTCTAATCAGCATGTTCTTAATCCATAAGTGAGTGGTGGTGTTTTTATTGTTTCTTACCCTGCCCACAGGA